>VUQH01035071.1:0-14784 GCA_015106775.1 Etroplus canarensis
TACTCATGCCAAAATAGAGGAGACTCTCAAAAGGATTTCTGCAGCAACTCTGTGGAATATACAGAGCAAAGTGAGGCTTGATCCAGTATTAGTATGGCCTTCCTTGTGAGTGCCAGTTTTAGTCTGTTAGTGTTATTGAACAAAGCTTGACAAATCAAAACAGAAAAAAGAAAAAGGTTTTTCTTTAAAAAATACATAAAAGAAAAGTTACAGTACTTAGCAGCATTTTGGAGTTCCATAACAGTATGGGTCATTTCCAGAGCATCTTTAAAACTGGTCCTGTTAGCTACAGTCACAGTCCCATTCAGATTGATGAAGTCTGGCAGACATCTCTGGAGAACTGACATACATCCATGCAGACAAATCTTTTAATATTTTTATTATTCATTTAAATTGTAATTAAAACACATTAATATAAGAGTGATCAGACAGTTTGGGGCAAGAAGGTGTCTCATGCTTACATGGTCTGCTAGGCACAATCATGGAGGGACAGTCCTCATCTCGCAGAACCAGAGATACTGGCTGCAAGAAACAAAGACACAGGAGGATTGGATTTCTGAATGACAACTTATCTACTAACGAATCTGAGTAATAACAACAGCATTAGAATGCACGATACATCAAGCCATATTAGTATGGTCAACCGAAGCAGAATGACTAAAATGAAACACTAATATTCAGAAGAAGTACATGTCAGAAACATTTTACATTCTCTTTGATTTCTGCACAGATTAATGAAACTGCTGGATTAATAATTCAAAGGTTTAAAAGAACTGGAGATGAAGTTCACATGCTTCAAGTAGCTGATCAGAAGAACTGACAACATGGAAGAAAAGTGACATGTGTATGTGTTCTGATGAAGACAAAGTAACTTAGGTAAAAAGGGAATCTGAGCTGTACATGGAAACAAGGGGCAGCTGTGGCTCAGGAGACGGAGCAGGTTGTCCTCTCAATGAAACTAAAATTCAAACTGCACCTAACTTATGTACATGTGTGAGACTGATAAAAACATTTTAAGTGCTTAGAATAACATTGTAAATAGACAGGCACTTAAACAGCACATTTATAATCTAACCAAGCACTCAAAGCTCTTTTAGCTTCAAGCCTCATGCACCCATTCACACACACAGTCCCTTTAAGAGCTATCGACCAGACACTCACTCTCACAATCCCGTGGATGCAATGCCCATCGATAATACCAGCAGGACTGTAAGTATGTTTACTGAGTACTTTAGTCAAGTATAGGTACTTGTACTATGTATTTATACATTATGCTCCTCTGTGCTTTTGTTCTTCTATATTTTGGACACAAACATTGTACTCTGTACTCCAGACTATTCATCTTAAAGCTTTAGTTGCTTATTATTTTGTAGATAAATTGCATTATTATGACTCAAGCTACCCAGCAGTATATAAGTAATTAAAATCATCGACTGCTATATACACATCAATGAATGAATAATTATGGTCCAGCAGTACAGTGGCTCTCAACTTTAAGGATGGGCCCCCCTGGTGGGGTGAGGAACCACTGCAGGTGAGTGAAACTAAGGTAACTACGTATAATTTTATTTAAAAAAAGAAACAAGCAAACATTTGATGATCTAGCACACTAGTAATATGCACTTTAATCGTTTTACACTTGTTTTCAGTGATTGATAAAATTCTGGGGTGTGAAAGGTGCATTTTTGTGTGATGTGGGGCACAAACTTTTTTCAGCTTTTGAAAAAAGGTTTGAGAGCCCCTGGAACAATCTAATGTTTACGATTCTGAAAAGTATCCTTCTTCATAATGAATGTGTTTAGTTTAGGTACTTTAAATACATTTTAATTTTACAATTTGTTCCCTACTGAGCTACTTCAATAGGATTATAACTTTTACTTAAGTAAAAAGTCTAACTATACTTTTCACACATTTTGAAACATTTATCCAATAAAATTATATTTAATCTCTTGAGTAGCACCACTTTTCAATGATAAATCTATAACAGGATACAAGGCTGCACATGAACCTGAAAATCACACCCAATATTTTCTACACTAATTTTATTTCTGATTTCCTGCATCCCCATTTTAAAACTCCTGGAAACAGCCCTGACTAGAGGAGTTGGGGATCTAAGCACCAGAGTGTGCATGTTTTAAAATAATCAAAACTGTGTTTATCCATACCTTGTCAGGGTCATTAAAACCAGGCTTACAGAACTGCCTGTAATACTCCCAGTAACCTTTGCTGAGTTTGTGCTGCATCTGCATCTCAGTGTAGGTGGCAAATTTGTCTGGACACTGTGACACGCACATCTGAAAGAACATAAAACACAGACAGTGTGTTTGATAGTGGAAATGAGTGCTGTTAATATTGTGGGGCTATGTATCACCATAATCAAATCCACAGTCATCAAGTCACTTTTAGTAATAATTACACTTCAAAGATCGACACAATAAATGATGAGGCTGTTTCACTTTTGTCACCACGAGGTGTGGTGCATGCAATATATTTTTGAAAACAAATCTTTATTTTACCATAAATAAAACAGGAAACTGAGGCCATATCTGTGAAAAGAGTACCTGAGTTGTGGGGCACTGCAGGTTGATGAGTATAGCTGGATTGGTGCATTTTAAGATGTTGAAATAGAAGAGAATTGGCTTCTTCCTGCAAAAGAAAATGAATGTTTCACTTTCAGCAAATTTGCTTTATATCACTCTAGGGAGCAAATGAGCAAGCAGGAGCTCAAGAAGCATAAACCACAAGATAAACCCCGCCAGCACAAATGCAGAGTTCTGCTGGCCTAATGTCCCCTCCCTGCATTTTCCAGCCCGGTGATTTATCTTCTCTGTCATATTTACAGGTTGTGATCTCTTTGTAGCAGTGATTGAAGGCCTGATTCATACAAAATCCTGCTGTCCAATGCATGAGCTGTAGAGGTGCTTCGTGATTTAAACTTTAATCACTGTGTTCATTCACAGACAGTGTCTAACTGAAAGCTGACACTGAAGATGATTCACAGCATTCTGTGTGTTTGATGTTCAGGAAATTGGGATTAAACACTGTGAGGCACCAACAGTTTAGAGCAGCCATCAGGTCAAGAATGTGTCTGAAAGTCATTTTTCAGATGTTCTTTAGTGTAAAAAATCCAGGTTAAGTTGCTTCTACATTTATAGATGAGGGTATCCTCTCACTGTCATCCTTGTCACTTAAAAATCCTGTGCTTTGGACAAATGACTTTTTGGTCAGCTAAATGTCCATCTATCAGTTTTCTTAAGTGCTAATCCAGTTTGGGGTCTCGATGGGCCTGCAGTGTATCCCACATGTCATGGGGTGAGAGACAGGAGCATCCTGGTCAGCTCGCCGGTCCATCACAGAGCTAAAGACATAGCTTATCTACATGTACAGTTCTGGGCAACAGGTCCTGAGCCAGCCCTTATTTCTTCATATTTTTCTTCCGAGGAGCCTGATTTTCTTTTAATGTTTTAAAGTGTTCTTAAGCAATAGTTCCCCAGACTTTCTAAAGCCTTTCTTTGTTTTTTATTCTTTTTTGTTTCTAAAGTATATAAAGGTAACAACACAAGGATGAACATAACAGAAAACATAGCAAAGAACCAGTTTCAAAATTGCAGTTTTTGGCACTTTGTTACTTGTAACCCATCACAAAAACATATCACTTCTCCCCATTTGTTCCCAGTTTACAGCTTTTTAACTACTCTGAAACCCCGGACAATACCCCTGTTAGCATCTAGGGAATTACAACATTTTCTAAAGAATCCTGAAGTTAATACTAAATCCTCACAAAGATCCATTTTTCACTAAGACTTTCAGACAGCTCCTATGGGGAAAAATAGGAGGAGGTCGGAGGATATTTAACAGGCTTCAGTTTCTCAAGCAGAGGAAAACTGGTAGAAAGACGAGGGAGGCCTAGAACTAGAAAGACACCAAAAATCCACTTAATTCATATCCAGTGAATTAATTCATGTCCAGCAGCTGCAAACTCACAAACTTGACTGATGGACATAGTAAGCCTTTCATTTTACTTGTGTAAATATATCCTGTGGGGACAGGTTTGCATTTCAAGGAGTTCATAACTTACACTATGATCTCCAATTTATTAAAGAGGGATTTTTATTGTATGAACTCTGCAGATAAAGTCCTCCCTCTAAGAGGAGTGTGTGTGTGTGTGTGTGTGTGTAATAACAATCGCTTACGCATTAGCGGTTCCTTTCTGACCACAGAAATGTCCATAGCTGTCTGTTGGATGGAGCAACTTCCTGGGGTCTCCATGTAACCAGGCTGGACAGACAGGCAGACCAGACAGAGAGGCAGACAAGCAGATAATTTATCAAAGACACAGGAGGCAGGACTGCACATTATAAGATACTACATTTACATATCCATTACTGATATACATGTTCAGGGTCTTTCTACATTAGGACAAACATGGAGCCCCCCAAGCAGCAATCTTTAATTATGTTTAAATGATGATTTTTTTATGTCCAACCATATGAAACAAAAACTCAGCACATAACAGGTCTGTCAGTGGGAAAGAAGATTTTTTAAATCTTTATATTTACTTTTTTATTTCAAGTAGGTAATCACCATTTTTAAAACTGTGATGAAATGGAAAATGAGAAGAAACTGAATATCCTCTGCGTGCAAACGCAGATGTTTGTAACCTGGTAACGTGGCTCTGGATGATGAACTCTTTCACAGAAAACCAATAACCAATTGATTTAATTATTGACAAAGGAATGAGTCCAGAGAGGAGATCCACTAAAGACTGATGTTGCATTTAATATCCAGTTTGGTTCCTCACTGTTTTCCTTGCGGGGCTGAGGGTGAGGGGTGTGAAGTCAGCACACAAAGATGAAGGAACTACATTTGCCAGATGAAACATGCTCAATGTAAAATGTGTTTCTCTAGGAACAGAAGGAGAAAAACCCTCTGTTTTGGACTGCTCTAACACTGAATGGACACATTTTTAGTGTATTTTAAAAAATCACACATACATTAATACTCTGGAGGAAGCTTCATGAGTGCTAAGGACTGGAGGAGCCAGAGACTGAACCGCCAACCTCCCAGCTGGAGGACAGCCCATTCTACCCCCTGAGAGTTAGGGATAAGAGACATGCAGTTTCCTCTCCTTAACTCTCTCCACCATTATAATGCTCCATTGATGTCAATGTGGTTCTTTGTCTTTGCCCAATCAAAGCTCTTCTTTCTCAGTATTTATTCATTTGACCTCCTCTGTGGCTGCTTCCCTCTGATCTCTGCTCCTCCTGAACTTCAGCAAATTATCACGTGTTGGATTTAATCCCCTCCACCCACCCACTGAGGACAGCTGGGGCTCAGGAGATGGAGTGGGTGATCCATCAAATTGAAGGTCAGTGGTTTGATTCCCAGTTTCTTCAGTTCACATGCTAGAGCACCCTTTTCTAAAATACTGAACCCCAAATTGCAGGAAGACCAGTTTAAGTTCATAATGACAGTGACTCTTTAGACAAAGTGACTGTATATGTATTTGTTTTCAGCTGCCAAATAGTATTTTTAATGTGTGAAGGTTAATTTTCTGCATAGAAATGTAAGTGATGAGTTGCTCTTTGAGTGCCTGAAACACACAGTTTTAATGATGTGTGGCTAAAAGGAGAACCAAGACAAATAACAGACAAATTCACTAAGGTGAGTCTGATCAAAGAGGCTTTTTCCTCAGTCAGGGTGAACATAGGGTGTGTGCAGCTGCATGAGTACAGACTCACCAACTATTCCAAGTGCCACGTATGAGAGAATGACAAAGATGAAGACCAGACAGCATAAGACATCAGTGCAGCTTCTGAAGAGACACAGAAGAAGCATGAAAGCCACAGAATATCAACAAATCCAGATTAAGAAATGCATTGCTGGAGCTGACTATTACACAGCTCAGGGTTTAATATAACAGAGAGGAAAGAGTTATCAATCAATTTTAAAAAAAGAATGAAAACATCTCAGGGGTGCGCCTTGTTCTTGTTTAGATGGTAAAATATAAATTAGATCTGTGGTCCTGGGATGCAATCCACATCTAGGTTAAAAAAATAAAATAGAATGATAAATAACGATATACCAAAGTAAAATATTTTCAGTTCAACAAAGACAGCAGACTTTCAAATGACTTACTAAATGTAGTAAAATGTACAGAACATATTAGAAGATTATATTAAGGTGGGTCAGAAGAACGCGTAGAGTGCAGTAAGTGTGTGTTAAGAGTGGTGACCCTGCAGAAGCGAACAGGTGATTCTCTGTTAGACAGATGTGTTGTACTGCAGGTACTGCATGAATCCCTGGGTTTTTGTGTTGTTCGTTTATTCCACCATTTTATGTATTGTGGTTTTGAGCTAATTCCCAGTGTAGCATCTTAAAAGTTTTGGATTTTCTTATTATGAGCTTGGCCCTCCTCATGTTTTGGTAGTTATTATCTGTCAGTTTTTGTGTTGTGGTTATGCTCATGTTCTGTATGTTGTATTTTGTTTTTTAGCGTTTTACTCTTGTGTTGTATTTCCAGGTTTTAGTGATTCCTCAGGCGCAGCCCAGGTTAACAACAAATATGGTGATAGATAGATAGATAGATAGATGAGAATCAGTATTGTTTAATCCTTAATCAGAATCAGAACACTTCATTAATCCCAGGGAAAATTACATTATATTACAGCTGCTCAGTTAGATTAGTTAAATAAGTATAAACTTGAGAGGCAGAAAATCAAGGTCAAAATGAATAAAATAAATAAATAAAGTCTTAACTGTACCTGGCAATAAATTGTTTTCTGATTCTGATAAACAATTAAAAATGTTATTTAAATTCCAGTATCTAACATGAATAACTCCAAAGTTTAACACTATATACAATATTTTCAAGATATAGTAATTAAAGAAACTAGTCCAGGTGTCACAGGGAGGAGTCACAGAGTGTGATGTCACACGTAGGAATGATTTCCTGTGGCGTTCTGTGGAGCATCATGGTGGAATGAGTCTGCTGCTGAACGAGCTCCTGTGTCTGTCCAGCACATCATGCAGAGACTGTGAAGGACTGTCCAACATTGTCCTTCAGTTTATTTAGATCTCTTCATTTTCTATAGAAATGTTTATAATGAAGTTCAGAAATTCAGTTTGAGGAAAGAGATTTATTATAATTCCAAAAGAGGGCACTTTAAGTTTATAATTATTTTTATGTGTTTTAATTTGTTTTTTGTCTTCAAATTGTTCACTATAGATGAGCAATGTTTGCACAGTTATAAAGTTGGGTAAATCAGAAACTGATGCTACAGTCCTGTGTTTTATTTATGTATTTATTTATTTTTTTCAACCAAAAGTGTTTTTCTCTGGTGAGGGGGTACTTAGCTGAAAAACTATTTCACAGGGGGTACATTGCTGAAAAAAGTTTGAGAACCACTGCTGTAGATAATTGAAGATTCAAAGTCTTGAGTAACATTATTGTGAACTTACTCCAGTTTGTGGCAGATTGCTGAACCTCTGTCCATCTTAACTTCTGAGAGACTCCGCCTCTCTAAGGTGCTCTTTTTATACCCAATCGCATTACTGGCCTGTTGCCAATTAACTTCATTAGTTGCCACATTTCTCCAGTTGTTTCATTTTAGTACCACTTACTTTTCCAGCCTTTTGTTGCCCTGTCCATCGTTTTAGAGATGTGTTGCTCCCATCAAATTCAAGATGAGCTAGTATTCTTCATCAAACAGTAAAATGTCTCACTTTCAACACTTGATGTGTTTTTATGTTCTTTTGTGAATAAAATATAAGTTTATGAGATTCACAAATCATTGTTGTTCTTGATATTTTCTGCAGCATCCCAGCCTTTGTGGAAATGGGGTTGCATACAAACAAACACACTGCTGTGTTTGTGTGTTTTATTTGCTTGTTTCCCAACCCCGGGTATATGGGAAGGGTTGCATCACAAAGGGCATCTGGGCATCTTTGCCAAATCAAATATATTGATTCATAATACAGTTACCAAGAAGAAAAAGTAGTAGTGTTTGTATTATTTGTAGTATCTACATTTATCTAATTTTTCTAACTTTATGCCTCTTTATTTGTGGAATATGTTGTTCTGCTTCCTGCAGACTTCACCATGCGTGTGGTTGGTCATATGCTGCAAACACTGCCTCTTTTTGAAAATGCATTTATAACCTGATTGGGAAACTTATGGGTTGACGTATGGAGTTGATAATCTTTGTGTGACCGGTTACTGTGACTGCTGATGCCAGATAAGGAAAAGAAGTCCTTTGTACGGTGAACTTCATTCACTGCGGGCCCCTGCAGTTATCTGTTTGTGTTTTTATGCTCTTGTGTATTTGATGAAAAACATGCTAAACATGATGACACATTTACACAGCTGCCTGATTATTGTGGATGTAACATTATTTAGGACAGAAACACAGATTACAGTATGTAGAGGTTGAAGTGTGAAGTTACCTTCTGTGGACTGGACCTCTGAAGTATGGATCAAACTTGTGTGGCTCTCCTGGAAAAATCAAGAAAAAACAAAGACAGTCATATTTAATAACATGATTGATGAATAACTAAAGCTGTATACAGAATGTAAAGAAACAACTTCTATGGCCGTTCAAAGTGATGCCAGTAAAGTGATACCAGCTTAAGTTAAAGAGGCCTTCCTGTGGCCATTCACAAGAACATTTATTACTATTAATTATTTATTAGATTATAATAAATGACATGCTACCTGACAGTCCATCATATCACCACATGACCCACCATTAAATATTGTGCTCCTCTTTATAATTTTTTTGTACTTTGACCTGCCCCTTTAGAGGTCTCTGCATGGCCCTGATGTAGAGGCAGTGCAAACACCAGTTCTCATGTAGAAGGACTTTTGTCCTCCTTATGTCTACTAGACTGGTAATAGAAAAGCTGTTAATGCACCTTATAAAAGGAGCTCATGCCCTAATGTTACTACTGGGGGGCGACAGTGGCTCAGTGCGACGATGAATAGTTGGGAACCAGAAGGCTGGTGATGTGGCGCTGGCTCGATACTCGCCTGTGGAGCCCGAGATGGGGAGCCCTGTTCTCCCTCACCCCTGTTTGTGTGTGCATCTGTACCACTCAACTGCATGTGAAGTGTGTGTACCTACAAAAAAGAGTGTGTTGAGATCAGTTGTAATTTCCCCATTAGGGGAATAATAAAGTATATCTTCTTCTTCTAGTGTGCTTTCGAAGTCACAGTTATATTGATACATGTTTCAGAAAAACAAAAAACTGTTAATTAGGAAATTTCAGGTTTTCCATTTATTTTCTTTATCATTTAGGGAGGTCTTGTGTCAGATGGGTGGCTGTGTAGTATTTCCCAGCTGTTGCAGATTAAGAAGCATGATACATCCTCAACAAGTCACCAATCCATCACTGGGTTAACACAGACAGACAGACAGTCAACCATTTATTCTCAAATCCACAACTACATTCAATTTAGAATCACTAATGAACCTTAAGTCCGGGAGGAAAACAGAAGCACTCAGAGGAAAAACTGCAGGTGAAGGGAGAACATGCAAACTTTACAGAGGAACTTAATGTAGAAGACCCAGGAGTTTGAACCCAGAACATTCTTGCAGCATTTAAACAGTCCTCTGAACCACCCTGCCAGCCCAATCTCACAGCACTTTCTTGTTTCTTAATTCAGATGGGACAATACTGCAAAACAGGACAAGGGCTGGAGGCTGCCACATACTGGAGAGCTGCTTCAAACTCAGCTTCACCATTTGACTGGGGGTGAAGTCCAGGATCACGGTCAGGGACAATGTCCACTGGAATCATAACGTGTCATAGGCAACCAAAGGAGGGCCCTATACTATGAAGTAAGTTCAGCATATGCAGGGAATTGTTCTGTTACCTGGTACACAAAAAGAAAAACAACACCCCAAATGTCCAAAAGAAGCTGAACATTTTGGCTCTGGAATGATTTTTGTATTACAGAGTATGCAAAAGTAGTGCAGAAAAACTTAAGAAAAAAATCATAACTAGTATTTGAAAATGGCATTTTTGAATATGCCACCTCAACTTATTTATTTAACCAGGAAAAAAACCACAGTCTCTTTTGAGACAGTGTCCTAGCTGACATAGGCAGCATTACTTTCACTTATTTTTCAAAGGCGAGAGAAAATTCATGGAGAAAACCCACACATGCATGGGGAGAATGCAAACTCGACACAAAAGGCTCAGGATCTACTTGCTGTGAGGGAACAGTTATGGTGACCTGATGTCCTGGTTTGTGCAGAACTGCACAGCATGCCACTTGAGACAATGTCCTGCATCTGATTGACGCTACAGCTCTCAAAAATCCTCACTGAATGACAGACAATTTTCTAATGTCTGACTCATTCCATGGTTGTGAAGAAAGCAGAGAGGGATATCTGCCCAGGAGCTCCATTTGGTGTCAGACTGTGTATACCTCAGGAACGTCTGCAGCTCAGGAAATACAGCAGGTTGTCTTCTAACCAGAAGGCTGGCAGTTTGATCCCTAGCTGCTTCACACTACATGCAGAAGTGTCCTTGGGCAAGAGGCTGAACCTCTAATTGCTCCGAATGCCTCCATCAGAGTGTGAATGTGTGTGTGATATCTAAATAGCAGTAAAGTGCTGTGTGAATAGGTGAATGAGTGAATGAGTGCTCAGTTAGAGCAGAAAAACAGTCTATAAGCACCAGTCCTTTTCATCATACCCTGACAACGTGTCCAACCAGGAAACATAGGGACCAATCCAAAGTTAACAGAATATGATAAATACCACAAAGAAAATGTGAACGTATTCATACCTGGATGAAAACCTGTTTTTGCTACAGTTATTTTTTCATTTCACACAGGGGAGAATATGACATGATGCAACACAGCACAGGTGAGTGTGTAAAAGTGATAAGACAATTTATAGCATATGGACGCATTTCAACTTGAAACCAAAGAAGATACCAGATAGGTGATGAAACAATGCCTGAAATAACCAGCATTTACCACACCGTGGAGCACAACCAATCATAGACATCAACAGACTGTAGTTATAATTATTTTTTCTGGATTTGAGTTTGGAAACGACTCATGTGGTTCTGGAAAAGCAGCATCATGTCTGCTGAGTTCAACGACGCTGGGAGTTCACAGCCTGTGTGGGCTCGCCTGCAGTGATGGGAAAAAAACTGACATCAGTTTGAACTTTTGTTCCCTCGTATTAATCCCTTCTATTATCAATATTTTCATAAACACTTTTTGCATAAAATGTTGGGATGTTGAATAATGACTTTTAAGCACACTGTTGTACACAGTATTCTACAAAAATAAGTTAAATAACATTAATATGATGATGTTTAAAATGCACAGTCATGGTAAATGGTAAATGGACTGGTGCTTAATTTTGAAAGCCAGCTAAATTCTATATATAAATGAGCTACACTCTGCATGCTGTCACCCCCGTTGTCCCACATAAATAATCTGTCCATCCCACTTTTACTTTGTTCAGATCTGGTCACCCTAGGAACAGTTCCAGAACTACTCTAAAGCATCACAAACCTGTTGTGAACATCTCCTAACAGGGTTCTTAAGGTTATTCTTTAGAATTCATAAAGAACTATATATAATTTCACACTTTTAAAGTTATTATTATTATATTATAATATGTTAAAGAGGGATGGGCTGTTTCATTCAAAAAAGTGACAGTTTCTTTTAAGTGAATTTTCAAATGGCTGATGATCTAAAAGAATGTGTACCAATTTTGGCACACATTTTACACCGGATGCCCTTCCTGACGCAACCCTCCATGGTGAGAGGGGCTTGTGTCCCCATCTGGGTTAAAAAAGAACACAAATCTCGAGGAAATTGAAGTACTGATTTGACTTCTTTACTCAAATGAAAGCGAAAAGGTGGAGGCTTTGAATTGTAATCAAGGTATAAAAGTAACTCTTTAAAGATCATTTCTATCAGCTTGTTGTTCAAAGCTAACTGAACCTAACATCACATTATAGAACAGAAAATAACATCTCGGTGAATCACCACCTTATCATGGTGGAGGGGTTTGTGTACCCCAGTGATCCCAGGAGCTGTGTTATCGGGGGTCTCCCAAGGAAAACTGGTCCTGGATAAGGGGCCAGACGAAGATAGATTTTAAACCCAAATTGGGACCCCACACCACACCGCCCCCAGATGCCCCTCTTTAGACCCGCCCCTGGACTGAACGCTTCCTTGTTGACATAAGCGGGCCTGAGGTCAGCCAGTGGTATTAGTGAGCTGTAATTCTCAGCTAATCTCTATCCTTCTGCTGACCAAAATAGCCACCGTCTGCTCATTGCAATGCAAAGCATTGTTGATACCTGCTGCACACAGAGGCTGCAATAACCTCAAAACTGCAAATATTCTACAAAACCCATGAAACATCATCCGCTCAAAATCTCACTGTAGACTACAGGTGATATAACGAGCAAATGAAGAATAAATCATTATTTTTATAAAAGAAAAATACAATTTTAATGTTATAATTACAAATGTGTGTTGGTGGAGACCTGGGGCCATAATAAGGATCATCTTTCTGATATCTACCTTGTTGTTAACATCAATGTCCAAATAATTTTTCTCCAGAGGTCAAAATTAACTTTATTCTTGCTCTTTTTTACAACATCTGAATAAAGAATGTATGACATGCTGACATTTTGCAAAACTCTCGTTTAATTGCTGTTGAAAGAAAGAACAGCAGCAGCTCATCTTTGTCCTGCCGGCATGAAGACATGCTTCCTGCCTGGTATGTCTTACTCATCAAAACACAATCATTGCTCCTTTACTTATTGAATAATGATGCATTGTTGTTGTTTTTATTATAGACATCTTGCTCTAAACTGCAACAAAAATAGTGAGTGAAGATATGCACTAATGTATGCACACAGTATCTGCCACTGAACTTAGAAGATTAATAAGACATTCAGAGGTTTTGTTATGCTGTTTAATGATGGCCTGTTCTGTTTCCTGTTCTGTCATGTAATCAATTAATTAGCTGACTCAGATAATAAAGCCCTGCTGTTAGCCCATTGAACTGCACATTGGAATGGTATAATGTCTGATTTGGCTGCTCAGCTCCTCTAACACTAAGAGGATAACTGCATCCTGTTGTCTGTTGCCTAAACTGCCCCTGTAAAGATATCCATACTGGTACTCACCATAGTAGCGTTGGCCCTGCGGTGCCATTCCAGCAGCTGTCTCCTTCTGTACAGCAGCTGAGTCGGGAGGGAGGTACCTGCGGGGCGCCATGGTTGTAGTAGGTGGAGGAAGGAAAAGATGAATGGAGCTGCAGCTGAATGTAGGAGCCCAGGGGTTTATCATAAGCTTCTCAGCGCCTCCTCTCTCCCACGCTTCTCCTCCAGGCTAAACACTTGGGCTCGATGCGACTGGCACATCAGACTGTTCTTGGCCAGAAAATGAAGGAAGATCAGCCCCACACCACAAAAACACACCTCACACCTCACAGTGTCATCAATCACAAACAATAAAACATGTTCCACACTGGACTTTACTTAAACGAATGTTTATATCAGCACAACAGGAGCAACAAACTCTTTGTTTCTTTGTCCTTTAAAAACATCATACCTATTCACCTTAGTCCTTAGCTTTGCATTTTCACCTGGTTGTCAGCGTCCCACCAGAGGGGCCCGACCCACAGTTTGAGAACCACTGGCTTATTATGTGAATCCTCAGTATTGTGGGGTCATCCAACATCCCCAACTCACCAGATTGTCTATAAAACACAGTCCACACACACACACACACAGTCCACACACACATTTCCTACCCATCTGTCAGACCAACCTGGCATCCTGCAGTCTGATTGAAGGTGTGTGTGCAGCTGATCTCTGCAGGAAGATCACTGAATCTGATGCTGTTTGTTTTGGCTGTCCTTACTGCAGGGACACCATGAAGAGTGAGACAAACACACCAGATGAAACAAGAACTATGGCTCTGTGTAACCAGGAGGTTTTCACCTCTGCACTGTTGGAAAGATATAAATGTTTCAGGCTTCTTACAACTGAAACACTGTGAAAACACAAAAGACCAATTTTTTGACCTATCTTTTCACTATTATTTTAAACCTTTAGTTATGTGTTATTTTGCAGATATGTCACATTATTATAGATCAATATACCCAGTAATGAAACCAGTCAACTGATCTAATATGATCCAATATGAATGAGCACCATTCTACATAATAAGTACATTTTCTTTTAAAACACTTTAGATCTATTTTGATGACACAACTTGTGCACTATCAAGCTACTACTTAAGCAGGATTATAAGTTTTACTTAAAGTGTATAAATGCTGTTTTTTCACTTTGCCAAACCGTTATCTAACACAGCTGGCATCAGCTTTCACTTTCTTTCACTTAGTACATTAGCAGTAGGACACAGGGTTGGACATGAAGTCATGGCCAATACTTTGTACACTTGATTTGATTTCTGATTGTATGAGTGAATTCTCTGATTTCACACACTCCCATGGTGAGAGGGGCTTGTGAATATAATAAAACACGTTGGGAAAAAAGGTCATTTAGGCCTACACTGTTTCCAGACTATGGTTTAGAAGGATGTATTAACGTGAACAGTACAGACCAGGGGTGTCAAACATACGACCCACAGGCCAGAACGGGCTGACTAACGGGTCCAGTCCAGCCCACTGGATGGCTTTGTAAAGTGTGGACATTTTAAAGAAGGACGGCATAAATTTTAGACCTTGTACTTGTATATGTGTTTATGAGGGCGGGAATGCATGTTTGTGTCTG
>VUQH01035072.1:0-30945 GCA_015106775.1 Etroplus canarensis
GTTTTAATAAGTTTGAATTTTTTTTTAATGAGTCTAGTTTTTTATTTTTATTTCACTTGACTAAAATGTTTTCTCCCCTAGTTTCTCTGATCTTTAACAGCAAAGTAAAACTTTGGTTAAATCATTTCTCCCCCAAAACTATCTTTTTTTTTTTCTTTTTATCTCTTTCAGCCATCTTCACTTATTAGATTAATTCTTTGTTTTGTACTGTTGCACAGTTTTCTTTGAGCCATTAAACAAATTCACTCCATGCTGCCAGAACTGTGTGTCACACTATCAATATACTATTTTTATAGTAACACTGGAAAACACATCCAAGTGTCATTAATACTGACAAGCCCACGCAATTATCAGTGACTTTGCCTTTACTCCTTATCTGTGCAAAGTGTTATCCAGCTCATTGTTTAAATTTTTCAGCCCTCAGTGTTACTGTTTTGGTTCACTCTCACAGCTCTAATGAGCTTCATTTCCACTTTGCAGTTTGCAGCTTTTGCTTCTAATCAACCAGCTGTATGTTACCAGAAGGTCACTAAAGAAGAGCGGTTAGGAGCTGAATAACCAGTACGCTCACCAGCCACTTCATTAGCTATACACATTGAGCCCGCTCATTAACACAAACATTGAATCAGCCAATCACATGACAGCAACTCTGTAAAACTATGTACTATCATCAAAGGTATATGTCATTCAAAATCCGTTTTTAAAAAAATTCTGATGACTTGTGAGCCCCACAAAAATGTACTTCTCTGTGATGTTAAAATACTGATTTCATAACTATGATCTCATCATAGCACAACTGCTGTGTTGGGATTTTGCATCTGTTTATACAAAGCTATCATTCAGGTACACCTGTTCGCTGCTCATTAACGCAAATATCCAATCGGCTAATCACATGGCAGCATTTAGGCACTCAATGCATTTAGGCATGTAGTCGTGGTCAGGATGGCCTGCTGGAGTTTAAACTGAGCATCAGAATGGGGAAGAAAGGGGATTTAACTGACTTTGAATGCAGCATGGCTGTTGTTGCCAGACAGGCTGGTTTGAGTATTTCAGAAAATGCTGATCTATTGGGATTTTCCCACACAAGCATCTCTAGGATTTATGGAGAATGGTCCAAAAAAGAGAAAATATCGAGTGAGCAGTGGCTCATCTCATCTTGTCTCGTCTCGTCGTCTATCGCTTTTCTGGGGGTCCGGGTCGCAGAGGCAGCAGTTCGAGCAGCGAAGTCCAGACTTGCCCCTCCCTAGCCACCTCCTCCAGCTCTTCAGGGGGGACACCAAGGCGTTCCCAAGCCAGCTGGGAGACATAGTCTCTCCAGCGTGTCCTGGGTCTTCACTGGGGTCTCCTGCCAGAGGGACGTGCCCGAAACACCTCAAGTGAGAGGCTTCCAGGAGGCATCCTGATCAGATGCCTGAACCACCTCAACTGGCTCCTTTTGATGTGGAGGAGCTGTGGCTCTACTGTGAGCCTCTCCCGGATGACTGAGTTTCCTTTCCTGTCTCTAAGAGTGAGCCCAGCGACCCAGAAAGCTAATTTCAGCCGCTTGTATTCGCAATCTCATTCTGGCGGTCATTACCCAAATTTCATGACCATAGGTAAGGGTAGGAACTTAGATTGACTGGTAAATCGACAGCTTTGCTTTAGAGCTCCCTCTTCACCATGACAGACCTGTACAACGTCTGCAACACTGCAGATGCTGCCCCAATCCATCTGTCAGTCAACAGGGCTGTGTGGTGGTTATCTGGGTGAAAATGTCTTGTTGATGCCAGACGTCCGAGGAGAATGGCCAGACTGCTTCAAGCTGATGAAGGCAACAGCAACTCAAATAACCACTTGTTACAACCAAGGTATGCAGAAGAGCATCTCTGAATGAACAACATGTTGAACCTTGAAACAGAATGGCTACAGCAGCAGAAGACCACAGTGGGTGCCATTGCTGTCAGCTAAGAACAAGAAACTGCAATTGGCACAAACTTACCAAAACAATAGACAATAGAAGACTGGAAAAACACTGGCTGCTCTGATGAGTCTTGATTTCCCCTGCAGCCTTCATATAATATGGTAGGGTCAGAATTTGGCAAAAACAACATGAAAGCATAGATCAGTCCTTCATTCTATCAACAGTGTAGGCTGTTGTTAGTGTATTTTCTTGGCACACTGTGGACCTCTTAGTATCAACTGAGCATTGTTTAAACACCACAGCCTACCAGAGTAGGCTGACCATGTTTGTCCTTTCATGAGCACAGTCCAGCAGGATAATGCCCCATATCAGAAAGCTCAGATTATCGCATACTAGTTTACTTGAATACAACAGTTCGCTGTAGTCAAATGGCCTCCTCAGACACCAGATCTCAATCTATTAGAGCATCGTTGGAATGTAGTGGAACAGGAGATTCTCACCGTGGATGTGCAGCCAACAAATGTGCATGAGCTGTGTGATGCTATCATGTCAGGGTGGACCAAAAGCTCTGAGGAATGATTCCAGCACCTTGTTGAATCTGTCGTGAGTGTCCAATCCAGTGAAGTGACCTATGGGTGCGTGTTAATGCAAATGATTTATTTTTAAAGATGAATAAAGATATTAATTCTGCAAAAGATGAAAATAAAAAGACAAAAAAAAAGAGATTCTGATATCAAAGTGAGCGGTCATGGAAAATCTAACTAAACAACTACATACTTCATTCGTGTTGCACTATAAGTGATATCTTGTGTCTACTTTTGAAGCTAAATTCAAACCTTATGTATTTGGCTTCTAATGATAATGATGTTTCACTAAATAAATAACCCAGGTGTTGGTTTATTATCACATGATGTAAATGTAGCACATCTGCTTTATATTCCCACAACTCAGAGCATAAGAAGCCTGTAAGATTTCCTTGGGTAGAAAGTTGACTTGGGACTTTTGTTGGGGAAAAAAAAATCTTCATCCTCCCACTCTGGTTTCCTCTTGACTCACTGTTGAATTAATATTCTGATGGAAAGTAACAGCTCATGTCTAGAAAACATACAAATGGATGCTTCATTGGTGAGCTCAACCGGTCGCTCTGGCTAGAGTCCCTTTTGTTGTTATAACAGAGGGTGATTAAAGGCTGAATATGATGTCATCCTTCTCATCGTGGTTATACTAAATTGCTCTTCTGTTCGTGTTGGTGCTTTTAGTAATGGTGTGTAACAGAGGTTATGTTGGTGTAATATGTTAGCGTTCTACAATGAATTTGCCTCGGAGTCTCTCAGTCTTTCTGCCTCGGTCTTGCCGTTCCTCACACTCTTTCTTCTTTAATGAGCCTGTTTGTTGGACTGGTCCAAGCCAAGATCTGACCCAGCAAATTGCTTTATTTTGTTTTCAATTACTTTTTGTGAGGCAACAATTTGGCAGCAGACATTTATTCCTGTGTATTTTAGGAGTTAGCAAATAAAGTTGTGTGTTTCCAGCAGTGACAATAACAATTTGTTTTGAATAAAAACTTTGTGTGAGCAGCAATCTGAACTTTGGCTGAACTGAAAAAGCAAAGACTTCAAGTGAGAGAAATCTATTTTTTTATTTGTGCAGTTTAACATGAATACTTTGTTTAGGTTTCTACGACCGTTCTAGGTTGCCAGGCCTGTCTGAATTGGTATCCTCGGCATCTGCTGCAATGTTTCTTTACTGCTTACTGCAGATTACTCCTGTTAACAAAGGAAGACTTTATTGACAAGCGTGCATGCTAACACAGATTAGCAGTGCACAGCCACTGAACTGGTTAATCGGAGTATGCATATGTCTAAGCTCAAACAGCCTCTTTCTTTCTCCTCCAAACTCCCGGCGTCCAATGTATTGTGGAGCCGAAGTGGCCCTGTGGTTCACACGACGCAGGCCAAACCACAGGCATTTGCTATTTTTTGAATTTTAAAACCAAAATAACTCATCTTTGTTAATGTGTTTTCTCTGTCCGCATGCACAAGTCAGTGTTTATCAGTCACTCAAAGATATAATGAGGAGGGCAAATAGGAGGCTACAGAGTATTGCATTGTCTTAGACAAGCAGCACACAAGTGTTGTGACTTTCATTGTGTTAACTTAGGTTTTAAAAAATGACAGCTGCAATGTGTCAGTTTCAAATGAGTGTTCTAAAATGCATGAATGCTTTGACCTTGATTGAACCACAGAGGGTGGAATAACCATAACTAGTCATGGCAGGCGTGTAGAGCTTAGGATTTCTCCACACGCTAAATGTGCATGCATGGGGCTGTCCTAATGAAAGCACTTTTTGGAAGTTATAAAGGTTGTTTTATACCCACTCCCAAAATCTTCTTTTAAAATTAAAAAGAAACATCTTAAACGCTGGTCTGATCGTTTCGTCCAAGCTCAAACGGAAAGTAATTGACCAAAATAGCCAAAGATTAATTATATGGGCAAAAGTATTAGGCCACCTAGATATCATAGCGTTATGTGCTTTAATAACAATCCATTATAAATCCAGAGGCATTAATATGGAGCTTCCACTCTTCTAGGAAGAGTGTGTCAATGGGAATGTTTGCTCATTTATCCAGAAAAGCATTTGTGAGGTCAGATACTGATCTTGGGCCAGAGGGCTTGGCTCACAATATTTGTCCTAGTTTATCACAAAGGTGATGGATGGGACTGAGGTCAGGGTTCTGTGCAGGCCAGTCAAGTTCTTCCACACCAAACTCATCCAACCATGCCTTTATGGACCTTGTTTTATGCTCTGGAACAATGTCATGCTAGAACAGAAAAGGGTCTTTCCCAGACTGCTCCCACAAAGTTGGAAGCATAGAATTGTCCAAAATTTCTTGACAAGCTGAAGCATTAACACTTTCCTTCCCTGAAAGGGACCCAGGCTATCCCCAGAAAAACAAGCCCAACTCATTATCCAACCTTCAACAAACTTTACAGTTGGCACAATGCAGTTAGGCATTCTCATTCGAACCAACCTGGACTCTTCCATCAGACTGTGAGATAGAAAAGCTTGATTCGTCACTCCATACAGTATAACATGTTTTCACTGCTCCACAGTCCAGCGGCAGCACTCCATCTAATGCTTGGCATTGTGTACGGTTTTGTAAGGCTTGCATTGCAGCTGCTCAGCCAAGAAAGCCCATGCCATGAAGCTCCTAGCACACAGCTTTTGAGCTGATGTTAATGCAAGTGGAAGTCTGTAGCTCCGCAGTTATTGAGTCAGCAGAGCTTGGAGGACTTTAACACACTATGCACCTCAGCACTTAATGGCCCCGGAGGTAAGAAATGACATGGACTGACTGGCAGAAATGGTGGCATGCTGTTATAGTACCTTGAATTCAGTGAGCTCTTTAGAATGATTCGTTCTTTCATAAATGTCTGTAAAGGCAATCTACATGGGTAGATGCTTGATTTTTTACACCTGTGCAAATGGGACTAAAAAAACACCTAAAATCAGAGATTAAGAGATGTGGCCCAATACTTTTGTCCATACATTGTACATACCAGGGCACATGTTCCAACATGAGGTTGCAGTCATAGTCTTTTTTGTGGTGTCTACTCATTGCTCTTTTAAGGAGAACAGGATTCAAACATAGCGCTCCCTGATGTAAAATAAAAATCACTTTCTTGGCATTTTAGCCAAAATGTTTAGGTTTCTTGGGTCTTTGCTGTTTTGCAGCCCAGTGCATATGCACATTAACATTTCTCTTCATGGCCCATGGGATGACCTATCGACTTTTCAAATGCAATGAGTCATAACGTCTTTGCATTGGGGTGATTTCACAAATGTGACAGCTCAGTGGTAGCTACATGTGTCCTGTCAACAAGCTCTTTAAAAAATGATGGTCTATAGCGAAAATGCAGTTTTGGTATTACCCAAATGATCTCTTGGAAAATGTGACAAAAGATTTCAGGGTCTTTTAACCCTCCGAAGTCTAAACCATTTTAGGTGATCATCCTAACCCTGCATTAACCTTAGGTTTTGGAGAAAAGCAAAATATATTTTTTGGGAAAATGTAAATGGTTTTTCATGTATGTCAGTTAGAATGATCGTTTTCTTAGTTCCCTTATTGCCAAGATTTGGGATATTAGTTTAACAAAAACAAATTTTCATATTCTGATTGCCTAGGGTAAAGGTGAGGGTTGTCACCAATGCTGACTTAGACCTCAGAAGGTTTGGTACTAGCTCCTACCAACTACAAAATCTGGAGAGAGGCACAGTTGCATAAGTTCAGGAAACAAACGTCCCTACACTTATGACCCACCAGGTTTATACTTCACACAAAGCACAAATCCATCAGAGCATTTTCAAGCCTTGTCAGCCAGGAATAACCATCTTCCAACCATTTCGAGACTAGTCTCTCAGGGAAACTAAAATGAAAATGATATTGGATAGCGCACTGGTTAGCACCGTTGCCTCTGTGGAGACTGCATGTTTCTCTTGCGCCTCCGTGGGTACTCTGGCTTCCTCCCACGGTCCAAAAACATGCAGGGCCTTATGTTAATTAGTCATTTTAAATTGACTGTAGGTTTGAACGTGAGCATGAATGGTAGTCTCTTTGTGTTAGTCTGGACGATACTGGTGACCTATCCAGGGTGTACTTCACCTCTTACCCCATGACAGCTGGGACAGGCTCCAGCCCAACCTGAAGTGGATAAGCAGAAGAAATGGACAGATATTGGGCAATGACATTATTGGAATTACTACTACTACTACATTAAGTACATACATTAGGGAAGGTCATGGGTCGGGGTCATGCCGCAGTACTGCCCAGCCACCACTACAACATTGGTTACCTCAGGGCTGCACCACCATACCTGGAAGAACACTGTTAGATTAATCAATGTGGATAGTTTCTTTATTTTCATACAATTAGCTAACGAACAACAGATGATAAAATCCTCTAGCCATAAAAATATGTCCTCCTAGCTCGAAATGAGAAGGCATTGTTTGTTTGCTTTTTTCTAAAACCACTGAGGTTTTATGTGAGAAATTATTCTTATTGAGTTTAGGTGGTAAATGTGCCACAGGTGTCGTCGTAGCGGTCACTCATAATGTGTGGACGGATGTTCTTTATTTGTTTTTTTTGTTGCTTAAAACGCTTTCCCTGCTGTTTCCCATGTAATGTAATTCCACTATAAATAATGTTGAAGTAAATCTCTCCGTCTTTCTCCTTTGTTTTCTCCAGGTCAGCCTACCAAACGACTCCAGCTGTGTCGAGGAGATTTTGCGGGTACGTTGCTTGGGTACCTACACACACTGACACACACACACACACACATGCACAGTAATTGCACTGATTATCAGCTGTTTTCTGTTTGCTCACAAAGAGCTTGGTCCCTCTCCAGAGTGTCTGATTTTACAAAGAAAGGACAGAGGAGGGAGAGAGAGAGGGAAGGAGAAACAGAGGGGATGGCAAGGCAGAGGGAGAGAAAAGAAAGCGATATGTTGGCTCAGGACAATGATTATACAACTTTTTTTTTTTGTTTCTGTTGGATGACATCATGCAGAAATCTTTTCCACAGTCTTCTCCTTTACCCATACTTTCTTTCCCCTCTCTATCTCTGCATGTCATCAAAATCACACGAAGCAACACATTTTTTCCACAGCTTCCCTCTCCTTTCTCTTCTTGGGAGTCATGTCAAAACAAAAATGTTCCCCACTAATCTTCCCACACCGCCAGACAGAAGATTAGGACCAGGACCTTCTTTGACTCCTTTTATGTCAAGTTACCTCATTCACTTCTCTCTCCTTTCTTGCACACCCTCTCTTTTTCAATGTCTGTCTTCCTCCCTCTTCATCCCTCTCTGCCCTCTGTCATTCACCTCTCCATCTCTCTCTTGCTCCCCCTTCCACAAATCAATAGGCTGGTCAACAGGCTGTGTGACAGATAGGCTGCTGTGAGCTGCATGAAAAGACTTTGTCAATAATATTGGTGCGCTATTGAATTCAGTCTGTGGTTTTTAGCCGTGTCAAGTCGAAAGATCAAGGAGTTCAAAATGTGAGGCGAGGTGAATCGGAGCGGCGGGCCCGCGCTTCATTTTTCTCCTTCTCTAACGACACAGCTACAAGCTGTTTGTCACAGAAACATTGTTCTCTTGGATGTGAACACAATTCAAGGTAACGGTGTGTTTCAGAGACATGGTGTACAGTAAAGTTGATCCTTCTAAAGAGTATTGAGTTTCACAGTGTTTGAACCACCACTGGAGTGCCTCATGATATGATATAATGTACCTTCAGCTGCTTCTTTGTATTCCCCTCAAGGGGTCGCCACAGCGCATTAATCTACATTGGTAATTTGTCAGAGGTGTTATGCCGGATGCCCTTCCTGACGCGACTCTCTGTGGTGAGAGGGGCTTGTGCCCCCACCTGGATATCCAGGCCAATGTTTATCTTGTAAGTCCACTGGATACAAGAAGCATTACTGAACTTCAAAGCTAAATCACTGAGAAACTAAGGCTGGACTATAAGCAAGTCACCCTGTTCAGACAAGGCCTCATTTAAAGCATCAGGTTTTCACTGTCATCGCTACACAATGGAATGGTGGATGTAATGGAATGAGACCTTTAACTGTGTCATTACATTTTTAGTTCACTGGCTGAAGTGCTGATGAGTGGATTCCATGGTGAGGCATCCATTATCTGTTTGTCCACAGTTCACAAGAATCGCTACTCCTCCCAGGGTATTGGTCAGAGTTCGGTGAAACTTACACACAATGATCGCCTAATAGGTCTTCATCCAAATTGTGCTCAGTGTCATGGTCAAGGTCATATTTGTTGTTTTAGTGACACTTTTCCATTTTCATAAGAATTGCTACTCCTAAGAGTATTAGTCTGGATTGTAACATTCATAAAATGAGTGTTTGCATGTGCCCCTCAGCCATCTATATATAAATGCTGTCTTTAGATTTATTTATGGCATAATAATATCTTTACTGTAGGTTAGGGCCATGGTGTAGCATCGGGTTCTGGCGGGTGAAAACAGAACAATAGCCTGGTTCTTCAACATGATCAGCATAATTTCCTGTTTTGAGTCAATTCTCAACATTCCGCTATGACATGCTGTTGTGTTCACATATTTTCATGCTTTTTATGGCCATTGTTACTACATAATACTCCCGAACTCAAATCAGAATCACAATACTTTAATAATCCCAGGGGGCGGACTGTACAACGCTTTCATTTAGTGGTGAACAAGATTCATTTTTCCTGGTTATGACTGTTTGCAAGGCTCCTTGACTTCTCAGCAGATTTTAATTCTCATTAGTTTGTGCAATACAGCCAACTGTGCTGCACACATTACAATAACCTGTGGCTTGTGATGGATCGTAAGCCAGGCGAGCTACTGCGTCATTAATGTTCTGATTAAAGTTTATTTCAAGTCGTAAGATTTTGTCCTGTAGGCTAGTGTTATTTCGATTGAAAATGTAATCAATTTTGCACATTGGTTTTGACAGGCAAATAAACATATGGCTACATTGTAATCTTGGTTCTCCGAGTAAAGAGAGCATCGCTTCAATACATATGGAATATGTAATGGAGTGGAGAGACTATGTTTCAGCTGCCTGATTTTAGGAGACACCCACCAGCCAAAAAGAAAGAAAAGAGTGAAGAAATGAGAAATCTGGTAGAGTCTTTGGATCATGGGCTCACTGCTGTTATTGCAAAGGAAATGCAACTAAATACAAAGTATTTTTGACATTATTGTAGTTGAAAAACATTTGGCTTCAATACTTTTGATCAATTAAAAATTTGCTAGTTTGATACAAATGTGTTATGTTCTACACTATGTTGTTTAACATATCTGGATGTAAATACCAGGGGATAAGATCTGAAACTCGGATCTCTCTTCTCATATTCATCTTTTGATCTCACACACAAATATCTTCAGTGCACAGCAAAAATTAATTTATCGGCCTTGCCATTCCAATACTTTTGGAGGAGACCGTATTTCACCTATCATTGTAACAAATCTCTGGATTTCAGACATTCCTTTTTCTGTGGTCACCTTGTTGCTCTTTTTATTATGTGGCCTCCATCTGAATGTCACGTACTCCAAATTTTCTCTGGTGTCCCTCACCTAAAAATCAGTCCACAGGCTGACTTGGTATGGTCTCATTTTTTTTAAGTTGTTGTAATCCTTTTACACTTTGGGGAAAAAATAATTGGGACATGAAAAGTGCCACATAGTGCATGGGTTTTTTTTTTTAAACAAAAAAGCAATAAAGTAATTCCTACAACAGTGAATGCCCTGCATTGCTTGTGTGTTAAAATAAGAAAAAAACACAAAAAGAGATCTGCTCATGTTGTCAGTGGGCATTAGGGGATGAATGCACATTTAGCATGTTTGTGTCAAGCTGTAATAGATGTAGATAATGGAAAATATGACTAATAGATAATAACTGGGAAACTACTTTGATGTGTGTCGAACTACGACAGACTGAGTTGCTTATCTGCAGCAGCTGCAGTCTTACATTAAAAACACATACAAACACAGATTTCAGGAGTAATCAGGTGTCCCGTCTGTGGAAGCACAGGAATTCTTCAAGGATGGACTTAATGATGTTAATGATATCAGAGAGCTGTTACTTAGCAACACCCCATATGTCATCAGGCCAAGTGCATTATGACTGTATAGAGGGAAAGCGCACACACACAGACTCAAACTCAAGTACCATCATTAATTTGTAGCTCAGTTATACCTTCATACCCACGCACATGCTTCTGCATAGACTCATGTGTCATCAGATGAATAGGAGTCATCCACTCCAGAGGGGGTGAAGAGATGCATGGTGGGAAAATTCACACCCTTTGACTTAGTGACCTGCTGCATAGCAGCTGTTAGAGTGCAAACAAGCATGTTAAACATGCTTTTAATGACTGAACTGACCATTATAATGTGTGTTGCAGATAGTCGATATAAAAGTCTACATAACCCTGTTAAAATACCAGGTTTTTTTGATGTAAAACAAAATGAGACCATAACTAATCATTTCAAAAGTTTTTCCAAGTTTAATGTGACCTAAAACCTGTACAATTCAGTTAGACAGAAACAATTCGGTTAGGGGAAAATATATTTTAAAAATTTAAAAAATGTACAATAAGCAGCATTCAGTCTTTTTGGGAGGAGTCTATCAGCATGATACATCTTTACTTGGCAATACTTGCCCACTCTTCTGAGCAAAAGTGCTCCAAATCTGTCAGATTGAAAGGTGAAATTCCTCTTAAGCTTCAGCTTTCTAGCAGACATCTGAAGGCTTTGGGCCAAAATTGACTGGTATTTGGAATTGTTCATAAGTCCCACCACCTTGAATAAAGCCCCAGTTCCAGGTGAAAAAAAACAAGCCCAAAGTATGATGCTGCCACCGCCATGCTTCACCATGGGTATGGCATTCTTCTGATGATGCAGTGTTGTTTTTGTACCAAGCATTCCTTCTGGGTTTGTGGCTAAAAAGTTCAACCTTAGTTTCATCAGATCACAATCAGAGTCAGAATGCTTTTTTAATCTGGGCGGAAAATTGCACAACACATTTTTCCAAATGTGTTTAGGAGACCGGACGTATTTTTTTGTGAACTTTAGGCAGGCCCTGGATGTTTTTTGTTGTAAAAATAAGGCTTCTGTTTTGCAATCCTAGCCCATAGTCCAGACGCATCAAGAATACGGGAGAGCTGTCACACTTATTACAACCGGCACTTGCCAAAAATTTCTGCAGCTCCTTTAGTGATGTTGCAGGCCTCTTCAGCCTCCCTGACCAGTTTTCCTCGTATCTTTTCATGATTTTAAAGGGATGTCCACTTCTCGGTAACATCACTATGGTTCCTTATGTTTTCCCCTTCCTGATGACTGTCTTCACTGTGTTCCATGTTATATGTAGTGCCGTGGGAATTTTTTGTCCCCTTCTCCTGACTGATACCTCTGAACAATAAGATCTCTTTGATGTATTGTCAGCTCTCTGTGAACCATGGCTTTTGCCGCAGGATGCAGCTGAGTAATTGTCAGGAAAATCCTACGAGGGCAGCTGAACTTTATTTAGGGTTAACTAGAGTCACTTTAATTGATGGCAGGTGTGTACCCAAAACGACCAAATGCTGTAATTAAAGCAAACAGTGTTTAAACAAAGTATTAGTTTTAGGGTGTGCACACTTATGCAAACAGCTGAATAAAAAAATGTACTTTCGGCTGCTTTCTTGTCTTCTCACCAAGGAGTCGCCACAGAAAATTAATCCACATTGGTAATTTGGCAGAGGTTTTACACCAGATGCCCTTCTTGACACAGCCCTCCATGGTGAGAGGGGCTTGTGTCCCCACCATATATATTACATTAGAAAAACCTGATATTTTAACAAGGGTGTGTTAGGCTTTCTATATCCTCTACAAGTCAGTCATTGGACATGAAAACACAGTTTATAAAGAATTCCACTCAGGTGATGTCAGTTTCAAAGAGCGTCAGCATTTGTGACAGAGAGGGAATCAAAGAGAGTACCTGATAACATGCTTGTAAGAAAAACTGCCTGGTAATTTTCCATAGAAGCCGTTTGCTTTCTGAGCAGATTTTCCCAATATGTGCATCTCCTTTTGAGTGTTTGCAAGAAAGAAAAACAGCCAATACTTTACAAATTATAAAGCTGCCACACACACACACATACACATGCACCCACTTATTCACATATACTTATATTGTTAACTAATTGAAGCTTCTACATACTGAGGAGACAGTGTGATCGGAATAATTGAAAGGAGATGCTGCTGCTGCTGCTGCTGATGTGCTGCTTGGTTGTAACGCAGCCGACTGGAGTCAGCTTTTATTCTGGTAATTCAACAACTCTGCATTTACTTCACTCTCAGCACACTGATCCCTGGTGGGCCACCAACTCCCTAAGCACTTTTCATTTTCTACTAAAACTTGTACTAAAGTCCACCCTGATGGGGGCTTGTGCAGCACAACCTTGACTGAATGCTGACTCTACTCCTCTGCACCAAATATGTTACATAAGCAGTCCCTTTGCTCAGATTTGCTAAACTTTAGTCATCATTATTATTGTTCACCAGGTACTTGCAACAGAAGTGCAAACTTACATTTACTGTATGTCCTGAATGTAGTAGGCTGTAATGACAGAAATTCTGTTGTAATGCTACTTATCAATAATATAATAAACATGTATGTTTTTGTGTTCAGGAGATGACCCACTCCTGGCCTCCTCCGCTAACAGCAATACACACTCCTGGGAAAGCTGATCAGACCAAGTTTCCCATCCCTAACAAGGTTAGTACACACCTTTTCTTTCTCTCACCCCCAAAAATCTTTAGTCAGTTAATAAAAGCTTAGTATCTGCTCACATTAATCCTTAATAGTGCACATTCACTCTGAATTACAAGCCTACTTCCTTAAACGTTGTTATCATGATGGGCCCTGACTACATCATTTACACTTTAGAGTATGAGTCACTTAGCGGCGGAAAAAGATGTGACACAGTCGGGTAAACCTTTTACTTATTCTGTGACTCTTACTGGTGGTGCACAATATCACTAACTGCAGTCTGTCACTGAAAATCTTCAGTCTGCTCATTAGCTCTGATTCACAAATTACTGCAGTGGTGATAGAATCACATTACCGTTAGCTCATTCTGCGCAGTGGCACAAATGTCAACCAGTGAAGTTGCACTATTAAGTATTGCATGTTTGATTTTAGCTGGCTGGAGAAAACTTAAGCAGGGCACAGTTTATAAATGTAACAGTTTTTACTGGTCTGGGTCTAGCAATAGTTCAGATCAGATCTATCCTCAGATCAGTGATCAGCCACAGGTTGACCCTTCTGGCTCAAGGCCATGAACATACCCATCAAATGAAAGTAATGTGTGTAAATGTGTTCACTGAAAAGTTACAAGGCATCTGTTTCAGATGTACCGCACATGGGCACACGATATGGTTATCCTTCTATTCATTTTCTGGTCACTTATGTGGGTCTGGGTGAGTCTAAGCCGAGATGTCCAGACCTCCCTCTGCGCAACCACCTTCTCCAGTGCTTCCTCTGTTTGCCCCAGGGCCTCCTCCTAGTGGGATATGCCCAAAACACCTCATGTAGGAGAGGTTCGGAAGGCATCCTGGACAGATGTCACCGCAAGGGGCTACATTCGATGTGGAGAAGTAGCGGGTCAGCTCCAAGTCGCTCCTGAGTGGCCAAACTTCACTCTCAAAGGGAGTGGACACCCTTAGGAGGAAGCTTGAAATCGCGATCTCATTCTTTCTGTTAGTACCCACAGTTCGTGACCATAGGTGAGGCTAGAAACGTGGATTGGCTGGTAAATCAACAGTTTGACTTTCAGCATCAACTCTGTCTTCACCACAACAGACCTGCACAAGTGTCTGCATCACTGCAGATACTGCACCAATCCACCTGTCAATTGCCCGCTCCCTTCTTACATCATTCATTGAACAAGACCCCAAGAAACTTGAATTCCTCCACTTCAGGAAGCAACTAACTCCAAATCCGGAGTGGGCACTTCACCGTTTTCCAGCTGAGAACTGTGGCCTTGGAGATGCTAAATGTCATGCTAGCCACTTGACACTTGGCTGCAAACTGCCCCAATACGAACAGGATATCGATAGCTATTGTGGGAAAGTCTGAAATTGTATCACAGTCTGTAATCTACATCAGATCTGGATGAAACTTGCCAGATTGCTGGAGGTTATAGCCTTATATGCGTTTACAAAGTGTAAAATGAATTAAGATTCAAATTTTTTATATTTTTGGGGGAAATGGGAATTCCCATGTTAAAAAAAAAACAAAAAAAACATTTCATCACACCTACATTCTTGAAAAGATCCATATGCATTAACAGCTTACAGTATATCACAACAAAAAAATTGACTGAGATTTGTACAGGATACGGTTTTTAGCTCATCTGGCTAAAGAGCGATGAGCTAATACCATGGCAAGGTGTTATCTGTCCATCCATCTGCAACTCACAATAACCACTAATTCTCCTTGAATATTGGTAAGAATGTAATCAAACTTACACACATGTTCATATTTGTCATTGTGTGAATACTTTTGCATTTTCACAAAACTTCCTACTTCTCCTGGAGTACTGGTCAGATTTTTGTGAAACTTCAACACAAGGATCACCTAATGGGTCTTCCCCCAAATACTGCTCAACATCAAGGTCAAGGCCATATCTGCCATTTTATCGGCACCAGTTTCACAAGAATCACTCCTCCTAAGAGTATTGGTCTGGAATGTAATGTTTATAAAAAGTGTGTGTGCCCCTCTGCCATCTATGGATGAATGGCATCTTTAGGTTTATTTATTGTGTAATGATTTCCTAAAGTGGGTCAGGGCCATTTAAGAACTAGGGCTGCTCAGTGGAATTTAATTCTTGTTAGTTTTTGCAATGCAACCAACCTATGACAAGAAAACTCATCGCCTTCTTTCTATAGTTCACATGTTACAATACTTACAATAACCCGTGAGCTACTATGTCCTTAATATTCTGGTTGTTGAAATTCCACCTACGTTTAAGATAAGGAATCTTTCATATTTCAACAATTTTTCCTGACTTTGACCCTATTTTCACCAGTCTGAGGAAACCACTGGTAGAAAAAAATTCAAGGCTATGTTGAAAATTGTGGCCTACAAAAACAAACACATTGACTGGAAAACATAGTTTAAATAATAAAGTAGGGCTGTATAAAATATAAAAGACAGAAACATTATAAAATAGAATAAAATGTAAAATCATCAGCTCTATGTACCTTCAGTCCCTCCCTTTTGTTCTCCCCAAGGGGTCGCCACAGCGGATTAATCCTCATTTGTAATTTGGCAGAGGTTTTTGTATGCAGCATGCCCTTCCTGACGCAACCCTCCATGGTGAGAGGGGCTTGTGTCACCTGGAATCGAACCAAGGACCTTTTGCTTCTGAGGTGATCGTGTAACCCAATACACTACAGGGACACCCACAGTATCAATTAGCTCTAATCAGTGAATAAAATAAACCAATGCTGGATAAAAATTTAAAGACTTTAAATGTCAGAACAATAAAATAGAATAAAAGAAAGTAAGTAATGTCAGTTACTGAGTCAAAAACCAGGCAGAGTTCAGTGCTTCACTGTTCCATACTTACTTGTATGTAAAACTTAACTTTCTAACTCAATGCAAAGTGCAGAAACAAAAGTCTTTGTTAATGACTTGGTTATTGAACTGTTACTTCTTACTGTAAGCTCACACACTTGTTAGCTCAGTCAGTGGAACAAAAAGGTCACATACTTTATTCAAAAGACTCATTTCTACCACTGACTCACTGTGGTCTTCCCTCTTTTCTTGAGAAGTTTATGCTCTCACAGAGGACTGGGTTGCAGCCCAGCTAATAAACCACAATACTGTCCGCTGTTTTGACTCACCAGTTCTCTGACCTCTCTCAGGAGTCAAGTCAGCCAGCCCATAATAAAAAAAAAAAAACATCAATCAAAGAAACACAAGTGTAAAAGTCCAAAACGTGTCATTAGAAAGCTGTGTTAACATTTCACTTCTCTTCAACCTGCTTCAAGTTCATGAATGCTATTCCACTTTCTCCTTTAATCAGTCAATAAAGTAGGGAATTAACAGGAACAGTGATTGGAACCATAGCTCAAGTTTTAAGGAAAGGTTTAGGGAAATGCTATATGATATTCTCACCCACACTGGTTGTTGTGACATGTTTGAGAAGTGAAGTTCAGAAACAACGGGGCAGACACAATAAAAGCAGGGACTGAAAAATTCAGAAGATAGATGTTCAAAGTTTCACCTGCTGCTACCAAAAAACGAAGATTTATGACGCCTTGTAATGTAAATAGCGGTGATATTTGTCACATTAAAAGAAGCAGCAATACTATATTGAACATTCATCTCAGAGATAGCAATAACATTCTGACTGAAACAGCAGGTGATTTTTTTCCCCGCTGCCTCGTACTTTTATGAATTACCTTTAATATGCAAAGCGCCTCATTGGTGTTGATGTCAGATGAAACAGGAATGTAAACACAGAGGCAGTAAATCTGACCGAGTAGTTAATGAATTAGGAAGGACTGTTGTGGCGCTTTCAGCCCCCAGCGTCACACTAATCCTGCCAGTGAGTTTTAAGAATGAGGTGGAGCGTCGACGCGGGGAGATGAGAAGGTCTGAATTCTGTGTAATGGCATCCTTGTACTGCTGTGAAATCAATAATGACATCTGTTGGTTTATTCATTCAACTCATCTCCCTCTGGCTTTCTCTCTCCTTCTCTCCCTCTCTCCAGGAGTCACAGCATGTGACCTCAGGCTACAACGCCCAGAGTAAGTTTCCCAGCATAAACACTCACTTACCAGCTCCATGATAATTAATGCTGTGGAGGCCATTAAATGCGACACCACCCAGAAGAAATGTGAGAAAGCAGCTGACGTTCAGATGAAATCATAGCTACAGGAGGATGATAGTTGGAAAAACCTTTGCTTTTATCTTTCTGTGTTCATCTGAGCAAGTAATCAAACAAACTTGATTAAGCGGTGAGCGGAGCGCAGATAGATAATCAGGGGACTGTGTTTGAACTGACAGCATCACATTAGAGTAGGGCAACACGCATAAAAGGTTCTGTCACAGTATATATAATTTCATGTCTACCTGTTAAAAAGTAACTTTCTCTGGAAAATGTACTCATATAGCAACAGTTTAAAGAGGACCCATTGTGGTTTTCTTTGTTTTATGTCATATAAGTTAAGTTATAAAGGTGGATGCATATTCACCAGTGTCAAAGTTTCAAATTATGAGGTCAGCATACAGTTAGCTCCGTACATTTCGGGACAGTGATGCATTTAAAATAATTTTGCCTCTGTACACCAACACAGTAGATTTTAAATAAAATAATGAAAATGTTATCAAAGTGCAGAGTTTCAGCTTTCATTCAAGGGGTTTGATTAAAGAATTGCACAAAATCTTCAGGAATTACTGCCATTTTTATATATAGTCCCCTATTTTCCATGGGTCAAAAGTTATGGGACAACTGATTGACAAGCAGTTTCATGGCCAGGTGAGGCCTGTTCCCTTGTTATTTTATGACAAATTAAGCATTCAAAAAATCTGGAGTTGATTCAGAGCATTGAATTTGGATCTGGAAGCTGTTCTCTGAAACTCTCAATGTGAGGTCCAAAGAGGTGTTGATGCAAGTGAAGGAGACGATTATCATCTGGAAAAAGTCATATAAATCTTTTAGAGGGATAGCAAAGACTTTAGGAGGGACCAAAACAACAATCTGGAACATTCTTTTGAAGATGGAATGCACTGGTTAACTCAGAAACACCAAAAGGGCTGGAAGGCCACAGAAAATTATTGAAGTGGATGATCACAGAATCCATTACTTGGTTAAGGAAAAAGAAACCCTTCGTAACATCTGGTCAAGTCCAAGGAGGTAGGTGAATCACTGTTAAAGTGTACAATCAAGAGATCCTTTCATGGATGTAAATACAGAGGGTTTACAAAAAGGTGCAAACCAGTGCTTAAACTCGAGAACAAGAAGGCCAGATCAGACTTAGACAGAAAACATTTAAAAGAGAATGCCCCGTTCTATGGACAGATAAAACCAAGATAAACTTGAACCAAAATGATAGGAAGATAAAAGCTTGGAGAAGAAAAGGAACAGCTCATGATCTGAAGCATACCACATCATCTGTCAAACATGGTGGAGACAGTGTTATAGCATGGGCATGTATGGCTGCAAGTGGAACTAGATCACTAGTGTTTATTGATAATGTGACTGCTCGTAGTAGTAGCAGAAGTAATTCTGAAGTATACAGGGCTATACTCTCTGCTCAGATTCAGCCAATTTCTGTAAAACTGGTTGAACTGGCAGCACTTTACAGTGTAAATGGATAATGAGCCAAAGCATACTGCAAAAGCAACCCAAGAGTTTCTTAAGGCAAAGAAATGGGATATTTTTGGGACAGAGCATGCTTTTGAGTTACCGAAGACAAAACCAACGGCAGCGAGACCCACAAACAAGCAGCAACTGAAGGCGGTTGCAGTAAAGACCTGGCAGAGCAACTCCAGGAAAGAAACACAGTCATTACTTTTGAGCCTCTGAAAATTGGGGAACATGTATAAAAATAGCTGTAATTCCTAAACAGTTAATGTGATTCATTTGTCAAACCCCTTGAATTAAAGCTGAAAGTCTGCACATCAATCACATTTTGCTTGTTCGATTTAAAATCCACTGTAACAATGTACAGATGCAAGATGATTTTAAAAAAAATGTGTCATAGTTCTATAACGTATGAACTTAACTGTATACACGAGTAATCCCTGTGAGTCAAAACCTCAATTTCAGACATTATTTTTCTGCTCTTGGCTCTGGATGATGTTTGTAAGAGCGGATATCCTGATATGGTCTCTTAGGCACACAGCTAAATGCACAGAAGCCCCTCCGACCTGTTACGCATTCATTTTACGAGAAGCAGCCAATCAGAAAAAAGATGACTTCAGGAGAAGAATAAAAACATAGAACTTTAATTGAAGCATATGTCCTTTTTAAAGATGAAATAATTCCACAGGATACATTTACTGTATAGTTAATATCTGCATATCCAAAAACCTTTTTGCGTTGTTGACGAGTCAGTCAGCCCCACCTAACTAATTTGTATATCCAGATCTGACCACAATTCAGGCAGACTGGAGGTAATGCAACACCAATTAATACAAGGTGTCAGTGCAAACGCCCATAGATCAGACATGATTATGTAGATAATGTATCCAGTTGCAGATCACACGCTGATATCAGGCTTAAATAAGGATCAGTCCAGAGATACAGTATACACACAGATAATGTATCTGGTTTGTGGAAATAATATTTTGACCAAATACCTTAAAATATCATTTTCTATTTCATTTTTGTTTCTTCAGATTTATCAAATGTACTTTTCCACTCTTGGACTCTGTGTTTGTGTGGTTTTTTTTTAGTGATTGAGAGGCCTGAAAAAGAAAAAAGATGCTATTAGTAAATTAGCTTATCAGGGTAAAGAAATACAGTAATACCCATGTATCCCATAGAAATCCATGAAAACTTGTGGTCATGGATACATTCTTCTACATACATTCTTCATCATTTTTCTTTTAAAAGTGCTTGGTGAAAGCACCGCTACCTGCTGATGCTTGATTGGATCTACTCCGCTGCAATTGGTTATTATGTTGTAAAGCATGTCTGATTAAACACTCGGCCAGCCGTTTTGGCTTACAGAGGCTGACGAGGCAAAGAGCACTGAGAACACCGTCCCTGCTCCAACAGGAACGGTCCTTTCACCTGAGCTTGCAGGGGCAATTTATACACACTGAATTCTAGCCAATTTGAACTCCTTACCTCAGTGTGTGTGTAGTGTGTGTAAGGTGACTTACAGTTTTGAATAAATCCTCTCAAAGGACTGGAATAACTTGTTAACGAATAAACTGCTTGTAGAAGCTTAGCTGAAACACTGATAAAAGCGCCAAATTTTCATGGTTTCAGCCTTTTAGATGCATGATTTTGCTGATTTTCCTTGTAGTGATTTTGATAAATAAGCAGTTTCGGCTGTTAAATGGACAATGCTGACAATTTTTACAATATATTCTTTTCAGGTAGGGACAAAGAGCTGCTGAAACCATTCTTGCTTTTCTGTATCTGCAAAATCAGCAGCAAAGGAGTTTAAAAAAAGCATTAAAATGGACCCATTATTCTCATTTCCAGCTCCATATTTTTGTTATTGGACTCCACTACAGTAGATTTGAAAGATTTACAGTTCAAAATAAATCATTTTATCTTATGCTGGCCTTAGTGCAGTGAATCAGTTCATCCACCATCTAAAATGATCTACCTACAATAAAAAATATATGTATTTATGAATATATTGAGTATTCTTTATATGTACAATATATGTTGGTGTACCTTGCATAACTGCATGAAACCATATTGCATAATACAACTCTGTACATGTTTGTCATTACCTTACCCTAATGACTTGCACTGAATGGAATCAGCCAGGGATACATAGTTCAGACAGGAGCTGCTGCCTCAAGCACAGTTGAAAGACTATGAAAAGTCTGAAAATGCCGCTCCACATTTCCCTTGTTTGGAAGAGCAATGGTAGACTGGCAGATGAGGCAAACGCACTTTGAATGACTATGACATTGTGAAAAAAAGTCCTCTTTCCATTCTGCATGGAAGTGGTAGGTTTTTGGCTTCTCACTTGGTCCAGTTCCCTCACTCATTTTACAGTATACCCTTTCTTAAATTTAGTAGAAATGCATTGGAGGCTAACTAGGCAACTCGGTAGCTTGCTGGCACCCAACACGCATGCGTGGTAACCCTGTCAGAAAAGATCAGATGTCAGCCTGGCTGCCACACAAGTGACAAATCTAATAGTGAGGATGGACAATAGGCTGACGTTTGTTTTTTTTAATGCCATGCAATCTACCCACACTACCTTCGCGATCGACCGGTAGATCGCAATCAATGTATTGGGCACCACTGTCCTAAATCAAGACTGATTTTTAACTGTTTTCACAGGTTTGGGGAGGTTTTCTTTCACAAATTAAGATCAAATTGAAGCGAAATTAGACATAATTGAATTTCTTTTATCTCATGATATACAGTCATATGGAAAAAAAGTTTTCATTGGACTCTAGCAGCAATAACTTGAAGTAATGTTTTTCTGTATAACTATCACATTATTGTGGATGAATTTTGGTCCACTATTCTTTACAGTGTTGCTTCAATTCATTGAGGTTTGTGGGCACTGGTTTATGCACAGGTCTCTTAAGGTCCTGTCACAGCATTCCAACTAGGTTGAGGTCTGGACTTTTACTGGTCCTTTGCAACATCTTGATTCTTTCTTTTTCTGCCATTCTATTGTAGATTTACTGCTATGCGTGGACTAATTGTCTTGTTGCATGACCCAATTTAGCCGAGCTTTAGTTGTCAGACAAATTACCTCACCTTTGACTCTACAATACTTTGATATTCTAGACAAGTTCTTGGTCAACTCAGTGACTGCAAGGTGCCCAGGTCCTATGGCTGCAAAAAAAAGCCCAAATCATTACCCCCACCACCCTATTTGATATGGTAGTTGATGAGGGGGTTTTTTATATGCTGTGTTTGGTATTCACAAAACATGGTGCCGTACATAACATCTCCTTATTGGTTTTGTCTGTTCAAAGGATGTTGTTCCAGGAGTTTTGTGGTTTGTTCAGATGCAACTTTGCAACCCTAAGCCATGCTGTCATGTTCTTCCCAGAGAGAAGAGGCTTTCCACTGGCAACCCTTCAAACCAAACCCTACTTGTTCTGACTTTTTTTAATCATCCTGTTTCAAATTTTAACATTTAACACCCTAACTGAGGACTGTAGGGTCTGAAATGCAGCGTTTGTCTTTTTTTTTTTTAATTTACTTTTTATGGTCTGGCCTTAGGTGGAATATGCTGGAACATCCACTCCTGGGAAGATTGTGGCATTGTGTAAACACACACCTGAATGCTCCAGACCAGCAAACTACCAGAACTTCTTCTTTTAGAGAAGTGGTCACACTGACTGATGATCAGTTAATCAAGTGCAGTTCATCACCTGGCTGCTATATACCTGTTGAAATCCTATGGAAGCAGTAAGGGTGTTCTTAGTTTTTCACAGGACTGCATAGAGTCTTGTGTAAACTTTCTTTTTCATATGACTGTATGTATAATTCACCAAATGCTGCATGTAGTACCTTACAGTATTTGTGACTCCCAGGATTGATCAGATCATGAAAAGCTTTTCTAAGGTTGTTGCTCTTTGTTAAATCCACCTTGTAGTGTTTTGGGTTGTTTGTGCTGTATATAAAGCTGAAATATTCCCCCACTGGCAGGTTTTTCCTCTCTGTAAGAAAGAAGAAATACGACTGACTAGAATATGAAACACAGCAAAAGGATTCTGTTCGAAAGCTCTTCTGTATATCCACTAGGAAAATAAATAACCTCCTCAAGTTTTTGTCAGTGTATTTCAGTTTGACTTTTGTTGCAAAAGGACATTTACGTATTGTTTTTACCCAGAATCCTGTTACCAAAGCAAAACAACAACAACACACACACACACACTGGAGCAGGGTGTCATATTTTCCAGTGTGACAACACTACCACTCTACACTTATGTGAGTTTGGCTTCCTGTCAAACACTAATCAGCACAAGCAGACACAAGCCTTGACACATGCAAAACTGTGATACAGTGATTGAATGTCCTGTGTTGTGTTGCAGAGCGATGTACTGTATCAGCTAACAAGCCTGCTGCTAAACCACCAACTGCACCACAGAAGTCGTGAGTATATCTCTCTTTTTCCCTGACACACACGCACACACACAAACTGAGAATTTCTGACCTGCTGCTGCTGCTGCGTTTGCCTCAAGGTAAAATTAAACTTGATTCTTGGATGAAATTCACTAGAGGTAGGAGGAAAAAAAAAAAAAAGATTGTGTGGATCAGAGCAGGAAAGTGCAGCTACATTAATTTAACGTGAGCCAGGAGCATATTGCAACATCTGTGGCTGCAGCCCACTCCCCATCACTCACAGGGCTGTGCAGCAGCATTCACAGTAGGATGGGAAAGGAAAGGCAGAAATCTTGACTTGTAAAGCTGCCTTGTGACCCCAGCTTGACCACAACAAGCCTAATGATTAATACACAAGAGGAAATGAGGATTAAACAGGGTGTTTTTCTGTTATAATAACCAACACTGGCTTGACTAGTTAAAGGGGTTACTTCCTACAGTAGTAACCTAATCCAACTTTACACCTGAAACCAAGAAACATCTCAGGAGCAAACTAAAAGGCCATGTCACACAGCCTGGGATTTGCTCCTGGATTGTACTATATCAGAGCTACTATAGTATATATTATAACATTAGCAAGTCTGTCCTGTTCTTAACTTAATCTGGATTTCAGTTCATGTTTCAGCCATGTTGGCCAAAATCACACTGAACTGATATGTAAGAGCAATGCGCCATAACCCAACCACCAAGCAGCAACCAAAAGGGCTGAAACATGAGGTCAAGATGTCAAAGGACCAGTGTGTCAGATTTGAGGTCATCTGCTATTAGAAACTGAGTCTAGCACACATATTTGTGCTTTTTATGGCATAAAACCACTCTATAATAATAAATGTTGTGTTTTTGTTCACTAACAAAGATTTTTTATTATGTGAATCTAAATTAAGTAGAATATGTGCATGTCAATAATGTAAAAATTTGACCTAAACGTAAGGTTTTCCATTAGGCCTTGGTCTTATTTTTCTTACCTATTTTTTAAATAATATTCTAATATTTATTGTTATTTTTATACTACAGTATATTATTCTTGTATTGGTGTACTTCTCTCATTTTGTCTTTGCTGCTGTAATACTAGAAATTTCCCTGCTGTGGTACCAATAAAGGATTATCTAATGCTGAGTTCCATTTACCTAGGAACCCAGATGATGATGAGTGACATGGCTCCCAAAGCTGATCACACTACAGTAATATAGCTGGAATAACCAGCTGCGGTTTGCTCCTTAGCAAGGTAGAGCAATTCAGCCATCACAAGCAACACCTGAAGTACAGTGGAGTGCCTGTTTTTTGCTCTTAAAAACCCCACTGCAGCATGTTTATGGATAGAGCCCAGTCAGTGCTCTGTGTTTGGATTATTTAGCGAGTCACTAATACATAACTGTGGTAGTACGGGTTACAAGTTCTTCAGTTTACTACTGATTACAGTACAGCTTGAATTGTAAAGTTGGGGTTCATGTGGAGCCTCTGAGTTCTGAAGTCCAACTTGAGTGGGCATTCCAGCTGAAAATTCAGAATTTCCAACTTCCCTCTTCAAATGGAATGCAGTATTATCTCTTATCTTGTCTTATAGTAGTGGGTCCCATTCCATAGGAGTTGCCATGTTGTGCCAACATGTGTCTACAGTAACTCAGAACAGACAGACTTGGCACTAAATGTCACAGACTGCTCCGGTAAGTACCAGAAACTGCGGTTCCTCCAGAGACCACTTGGGCCTGGTTCCAAAGGACAGTCATTACCCATAGACTCACATCTTAAAATCCCTAACTTCAGAGATGAAACTGACATTATTACAGCATGGTACAAAACCACAGTTTGGACTTAATAGCCACTTTCCTCTTCCATGACAGCTGAACAAAGGGTGACTTTATTTTATTTTTTTACAACTGATCTGATTTTATTTTGCTAAGGCTTCCAGTTACAGGCGTAGCTGCTTTAATTGACAGTTGTGCCAACCAAAAGTGAAAAATGAAGCCAGTGGCAAAAACTACAGTTGCTCCAGACACCCCTTTACGATGGCTCCAAAAATGAGTCCCCATAGACTCCTATAATAAAATGTTCAACTTTACAGCATTAAAAATCATGTTTACAACCTGATAAAAAAAAAAAAAGCAAAAAATTGTTTTTGCTTCTATGGATAGTTCCCACCTTCATAACAACTCTGAGTTAATTTGTATTGGTGGTATTAATTGATAGGTGTCCTGACGCAGGCAGCTGGAGTCGATCGTTGTGTGGCAGGCCTCATCTAGTACTTTGGGTTATCAAACTTCTTCTCAGTGTTTGTGCTGTTAGGGCCTTTTGGAGCCTTTTTAATGGATTATTACAGGAGCAACTGTGGCTCAGGAGGTAGAACGGCTGTTCTAGCAATCAGAAGGTCCTCCAGTCCATACTGATCCCCAAATTGCTCCCAATGCACCCAGTGGTGTGAGTGAGTGTGTGATAGTTAGGAGGCACCTAAGGCATGTAATAAAATGCTGTATGAATGTGTGTGTTTAGGTGTGTGTGTGTGTGTGTGTGTGTGTGTGTGTGTGTGTGTCTTTGAGTACTCAGAGTACTTATGCAAAGCTCTTTTAAGGACTTTCAAACACTTTGACAAAATGTACTCTCCCCAGCTTTAGCTTAGCTTCCTTGTTTATGAACCTATGTTAAAGATTTATTAAGAAAAAGACATTCCTAAAAACATATTTATAGGAATAAATTTTAAAAATACCCATGCTTAAAATTGTGTATGTGCCTTATGAGAATGTGTAGGAGGCGTAAATTTAGCGAAAGGTTATTCATCTGGAAAACACTGTGCTCAGAGTCTAAAGGACACCTGAATTCATGTGTTTATTTGTAGTTTCAGAGTATTCTTTGAATCCAAAATTGTGACTTCTACTGGTTGCTGTCCTGCAAATGCTTTTCTTCTCGTTAAAGTTCTTTCTTTATCTGAGGAAGCAAGTTTAGGTCTGCTGTCACGCCATATCTTAAATATTACAACAACTCCAGTTTTACTGCGTCTAATGAGAGTTTTGAAGTGTCAAGTGCAATGCATTATTTATACGTTTTATTAAAAACCTCATTTGAGTAAGGGTAGAGAGCATTTGGTGAGGACGGTGTCAAATCGCACGCTCTTGAAAAGACATGATGGGCAGAAGATGATGCAAAAATCCTGCAACTTGAGAAAAAGAGGAGGCAGTCTGGCGAGCTAGCCGTAATTCATCTGGATGGTTTGATTAAAGTTGCAGGTCAAAATGTAAACTCTCATTTCCTCCACTTTGGACATGCAGTTAAATAGTTAATTATATCACTGTTAGGATAGCATCTGTGGGAGTTGTAGTGCTTTTTGTGCCATTTTACACTATGTTTTCAAAGCTCATAAACCTATTTGATTACTCATGTATGCCCCACAGTCTATTTTTCTCCCCATCTTTTATTCAAACATAAATACTGCTTTGTTTATTAGGGTGAAATAATTGTTATTGGTTAAAAACAATGCCTAGTTTACTGCCGCCATTAGGCCGTTCTCTGTTTTCACTGTGATGCTCAACAGGCGTAAAATGTTCTCGATAATGAATAGGCCTACCTCGTCTTATTCAAGAGTAAATGAGCTGTTTAGACTAATTGCTGTATTCTTTGTTGAATGTTTACTATGTCCGGCTTTACAGAAAACTCATCCAGCTGTAATCCCTCTCCAATAGGCTCAGTACATTAATGCCAAATAAGAAAAACACAGTGAGAATTCTGATGCTTCATTATAGCATTAAATTAGTGAGTATTAAAGCTATGTGAAGCTAACTGAATGTATATAAAATGCTCCCCTAGTGAAGCCTGTGTTTGAGTGTTGCTGGCTCAAAAACATTCATTCACAATCAGAATCAGAATCAGAATCAAAATCAGAATACTTTATTAATCCCAGGGGGGAAATTTATGTTAACAACTGCTGGTGTAATCCTGCTCATATTGCCATCGAAGAACGCATCTGCCAGCCCAGATACTGAATGGTGTACAGTCGGACACCAACCATATGATTTACCACGTCAGTTTTCACACACCGTCATAGTGACTGTGTATGTCTCACTGTCGGCCAGTAATTCCTCATTAAAAATGACACACTCTGCAATAGCCCGCTTGCAGACTGCCCACACAAGTGCACTCACTGTGATCTCGGGGAACATTAATTAAGTGATGTGAACAAAAATGGCTCTATGGATGTATTTAATTTTTAAAATTATAAAAAAAATCATACAAAAACTAACGTATTTTCACATAAAACTTAGTGGGGAAGTGCAAAGATAGCTAATTTTGATTTTGTATACACTGCCATCAATCAGACGTCCATCTTCCAAAAACTCAAGTCCAGGCGGTGAAATTGCAAGCCAGGTAATGTCTAAAACAGCAGCATTTATTTATTTAACCTTATTTAACCAAGATAGAAGGACTCTTGAGATTAAGAATCTCTTTAGGCCCAAGACAGAAACACACGCACACTCATATACACAACAATAATACACTACATAAGTATAGCAAATGGGCCTGAGATGAAGAGTAAAATAAAGAAACGGCTGAAATTTTATGAACTTCAGCAACAATGAAGTCTTAAACATCAGTGTTTAAGTTATTGTCTCGGGGCAAAAAACAGGTCATTTAAAATCTACATATATGTGTGTAAGGATACCAGCTCCTTCAGCTTTAGCTGATTTTGAAGCTCTTTACAAATTCAGTGTGAACTTGTAGGACAAACAGAAGGAAAGAGTTTTGGGATCAATATCCTTAATTTCTTTCTAGCTCATCCAGCCGATGGAGGGAGGAGCTAGAAAGTGCGAGGCATCTGTGGCCCGTCTGGCCGTTCACAATTCACAAGAATCACTACTCCTCCTATTGGTCAGATTTTAATACAATATGCACACTTTGGTCTTCACCTAAATTGTGGCCAAGGTCATATTTGTTACAGTACTGGCACATTTTCACAAGAACTACTACTCCCAAACATACTGATTCAGATAGTGTACCTTCAGCTGCTCCCTTATATTTTCCAAATGGGTCACCACAGTGGATTAATCCGCATCAGTAATTTGGCAGAGATTTTACACTGGATGCCCTTTCTGATGCAACCCTCCATGGTGAGAGGGGTTTGATTATTGATAATAATGTCTTAAGCTAGGTAGGTCCTGGACATGACTGTGTGAGCCTCCTTGATGTCCCAGCTGATTGAAATTTGTATTCATTTGTCCAATACAGCCAACCAATGACAAGAAAACTTACCACTTTCTTTCTGTCCTTTTCACATTACAATAACCTGTGAATTGTGATGAATCACAAAAGAGATGAGCTACTAAGTCATTGTTTGACAAATGTAAGTCAGTTGGTAAAACGGGAGCAAGACAAGAATGGCCCTATAAATAAGAATGTACCAGTGACTGAGGTTACGAAGTGGCAGCGCAGAGCATAACACCCAATCATACAATATACAGTGGTGGGGAAGCACTTTAAGGTTTATAATAAATCTCGGTGCTCCATGATAGACAGTATCAGGTGTATATAAGCACTATGAAGACACATGCGCATAAATAACATCACAATATTCCAGTACAGCCATAAAAGTGAAAGCAACAAGTCTCTTTCTTGCCTCAAAGGACAGACAGGACTTGATTCTAAAATAAAAACCCTGTTTCAGTGGAAGCTTTTTCAACACTTTCTGCATGTGAGGTGTAAGAGAGAGCGTATCATAAATGATATTTATACTGAGATACTGACTCAGTTTCAGAGCCTGGGCTGTAGTGACACGTGGAAGGTTCAGTGGTTTTTATTTTGCATTTGAAAACATTGCCGCTTTAGTTTTGTCAGCATTTAAAAGTTTGAACTCACACAGGTTGCTGTCTTAAAAGCTTATCGTAGCCGTTTTTTTAAATAGCAGTAGTCAGTACCTATTAGTAACAGATATCTGATGTATTGAAGTTTACCTTTTAAAAATTCTGACTCAGAGCAACAAAAACTGGCCCAAATTTCAATGGTTAACTACACACACAAAGCAAAAAAGTAAATTAACTAATTAAAGCCATCCATCCATTTTCTGCTGCTGCGGGTTGTGAGCACAGCAGTCTATCCAGAGACGCTCAGGCCTCCCTCGCCTCCAGCACCACTGAGGCGTTCCCAAGCCAGCCAACAGATGTACTCTCTTCAGCATGTCCTGGTTCTACCCAGGGCCTCCTCCCATTAGGACATGCCCAAAACACCTCACCGAGGATGTGTCCAGGAGACATCATAGTCATATGCTTAACTTATCTCAGCCAGCTCCTTTCAGTTTGGAGGAGTCGTGGCTCTACTTTGAGCCCCTCCGAAATGGCCAAGCTCCCCACCTTATTTCTAAACCTTAGTCCAGACACCCTTTGGAGTAAATTCATTTCCACCACTTGTATTCACGAGCTCATTCTTTTGGTCACTACCTGGAGATCATGACCATAGGTGAGGGTAATACTGAAAGGTCTACTGGTAAATCGATGGGTTTGCTTTAATGCTCAGTTCTCTCTTCCCCACAACAGACCAGTACAGCATCCAGATTACTGCAGACACTTCACCAATCCGTCTATTAGTCTCCCACTAACTCTTTCTCTCACTTGTGAATGAGACCCCAAGATACATGAACTCCCCCACTTGGGACAGCAACTGGCAGAGAACTTTGGCAGAGGTGTTACTTAAATCACTATGCAAATATGAAAGCAGTTGAGCTGCCAGTACTACTGAAAAATGTAGATAAACTACTAGCTGATCATGCGTAGTTCACTACTGCACTAAACTGGAGGCAGTTTACCTGGACTGTGAAGGACCATAGAAAGAGTAACTATTTATGGGATCAAAACTGCTACAAAATACTCACTTCCAAGAGACAGGTGACAGCAAGATGTGGTAGCTAGTGTAATTTTATTTTGCCACTTTAAACCGGCATCCATAGGTTTTCCCCCTAGTTGAGGCACATCTAGATGTAAACTAAAAACTGACAAATAAGTTAAAATGGCAAGCATGCGAGTGTACAGTTGTCTGTTTCCACTGTCTAATTTCCTCTTTTCACACCGTTTTGGTCTCCACCGACTCAGGAGGGAATTATCTGGCGCTTTAACTACTAAGCGCTCCACTGTGTTCCAGGCAGATGAAAGAGCAGAAGCAGCAATGAGCAAAATAAAAGCCGAAAGCTGCTTGTTCAGCTTAATGCATGCTTTTTATTTTGCAGTCTGAGCAGATGCACATCTAAAATTCTCCATGGCAGAGTATTGAGTAATTAGTCATTAACTTAGCGTGGTTTTGATTTAGCTTTTAGAAAACATTAATATCTCCTTAGACAAACTTCCTCAAGTAATAGAGCTGTACTAGCACTTTACTTTTAGCAATAAAAGGACTCAGTTTTAAAAAGGCAATTAAGAGCATCTGCACCTAGTAGAAATTTGATGTTCTGCTTTCTAAGCTCTGCATGTCATGGATGCTTTAGTCCATAACTCATTTATATCTGACTGCGTCTGTCCTCCTTATTCTCTCTTGTGCATTTTATTCATTTCCCTGCCATGCTCCCTTTACTCTCTCTCTCTCTCTCTCTCTCTCTCTCTCTCTCTCTCTCTCTCTCTCTCTCTCTCTCTCTCTCTCTCTCTCTCTCTCTCTTTCTTTTTCCTCTTCCCTCTCTTCCTCCCCCCCCCCCCCCCCCC
>VUQH01035073.1:0-11496 GCA_015106775.1 Etroplus canarensis
GCCTCTCTGTCTCCAAGCTCCTCAACATGAGCTGTACCTCTGATGGACTCATTTCTGATCCTGTCCATCCTGGTCACTCCCAGCGAAAATCTCAACATCTTCAGTTCTGCCACCTCCAGCTCCGCCTTCTGTCTTTTTATCAGTTTTCACCATCTCCAAACCATATATCAGATATTTACAGAAAAACATATACATGTATATTTAAATATGTGTATACAAAACATGTACAAAATCAAAAAACAACTACTGAATATCTTTTTTTTGTGTTTTTGACAATAAGGTAAAGTTTTTTGTGAAATAACACATCCCAGATTTTAATTTTTTATTACATTTTGGAAAATAGCCCAGCTTTTCTGGAAATGGGGTGTGTATTCAGTAAGATGTGGAACTAATGTTTTCGACCATAACCGCTTTGAGAAAGTGTCTGCTGTGGACGTAAATTAAGGGAGTTCAAGATGTTTTCCAACAGACTTCTATAGAACTGAAGAACCTTTGTCAACAGAAGTGTCGCCTCCTGCTGGCCATCAGAAAGAATGCATGTCTAAGTCACTGCGCCATTGGGTTTATTTTTTAAGACCCAAAAGTGTTGTCCAGCTTTTACATACACTCTCTGGTGTGAATGCACAGCCGTCTGCTGGTTAGCCTAGCTTAGTTTAGAGTAAAGAAACAGAAGCAAGCAACAAAACAGGCTCAGCACAAACGAGTCTAAAATTATAGGAGTTAAACCGGGTCCAAAAGAAAAGACTAACATCACCACTGTATGTGTTGTTTCTCCTCACAATAAAGGATTACGGAAAATTTTATTTAATTTATAAGATTACTTCCTGTGGTTTTTGTCCCAGAAAAAAATCACCTACTTACAGTACCTACTGTAAGGCCTGACTTCAAACTACCTTTCCCTGCTTTTATAATAAGAACTCTTTGAGGTGTGAGAGATGAGGAAGGAAACAAAGCTTGAGTCTGCAAGGTCAAATCTTTGGGTTCATAGACCCTGAGGAAGTAAATTGATTGTTGAGTGTTAAGGGAGGGGTAGGAGGTAAGCATTTAACTGCTGACAGACAAACTCTGGCCCTTCAGGGCAAAGCAGGCAACACATTGCTTGACATCATTTCCACAGGCCCGTGCTCCGCAATCCTCTTCTGTTCAATGGGGCAAGACCCTGTGCTTTTGTTACAATTAACCCATTAGGAGAAGGCTTTCATTCGCAGGTGATTCCATATTCCCTTGTGCACTTCAATAACACTATTTTGATCTGAAGTGCCGTGGCCTGCAGACATTTGCCATATAAAACTCTCGAAAAGATGTTTCATCGATGATGCTCGCCCACAACTAGTGAAGCTCTGTCAAAACTTAACCACATTTTGTTGAAATAAACAACATTAAACACACTTTGTATCCCTCGGCTGGAATAAATGTGTTGTTTCTGCAGTGTACATGTCGTATATAGCCTGCAATAAAAATAGATGACTCTTACCGTCGGTGAAAAACATAAAAGTATTTAAAAATTGACCCCTGGGGTCTGCTTTGTCCGTGGCTGCAGGCATTATTATACCCTGGTTGTCACAAAGTACCCCCTCAGGTCATTACTCCCGGGCAGCTACGGACCCTTTGGCAGACAGAAGCTGAGCTCCATTATCTGGGACGCAGAGAGGGGCTGAGCGTAGCAAAGAGGAGAGAGGAATGGAGGAGACACACTGGCCACGGATCTGAGGAAACAGTGAGATGGCACCGTTCTGATGTGACGTTTTTTGGGGCCTCGCCCAGGCCTGGAAGCAGACCATTTGGGAAAGGTTCTAGTGGTAGCTGGCATGTGCTGGCAGAGAAATACTTAACCCAATCAGGAACATAATTACATATTTTTTCATCTGCTTTTCATTTGATGCATATATTCTCTTTAGTTAAATAGCTTCCTTCTCGTCAGTTCCAGCCCATTGGAGTGCAGATGAGAGTGTTATGCTTTTTGGTGTATTAAATCAAAGCAAAAGCCCATTGTAAAATACATAAACATTATCATTCTGAGGCCAAACAAAGAAATATGTGTCAAACCACACAGCCATCACGATTCTTAGTGGGTAATGCATACTGAAATTACACATTAACCATTTGCAATCAAAACTATGTGCAATATAGTGAGTGCTTTTCTTACAGCAGTTTGTGAAAAGGTCACAAAAAGTAATTTAATGTGTTGTTTTATATTCATGGACTTAAGTTTTCATTTTTCATTTCATTTTTTCAGTTTGTGTTGCTTCAAGCTAAAAACAGACAAACGTGACTTAAAATGAAGGGGGTGGTGGAAGTAGCAAAAGAAACTTGATTTTTACCTGGGAGTCTACAGCATTAATGTTACAGCCATCCATACCAACTTCTTATAATTAATTGCTGTTATTTTATTTTCTTCTCTTGACATATGCTTGAAATTATGGACGTGGAATTAATGTGCAAAAATCAAGAACACTACTAGGACAGAAGTATTGGACTGCACCTTTTACTCACTGAAATCAGGTGTGTTATTTAGTCCCATTGCCACGGGTGTATAAAATCTAGCACCCATCTATGCAGTCTGCCTTAACAAACATTTGTAAAAGAATGGGTCCTTCTAAAAGAGCTCACTGAATTCCAGTGTGGTACTGTAATAGGATGTCACCATTGCAACGAGTCTGTTTGCAAAATTCTTTCCCTCCTGCAAATTCCACAACCAACTGTAAATGGTATTATTGCATAGTGGGAGTATTTAGGAACCACAGCAACTCAGCCACATAGTGGCCACAGAGTGGGGTCGCTGAGTGCTGAGGCTCATAGTGTGCAAAAGTGGTCAACAGTTCCTAAGCCTGACTTTACCAAGCACAATGCCAAGAGTCAGACTGAGCTGTGTAAAGCATGCAGCTGCTGGACACCGGAGCAGTGGAAATGTTTTCTGTGGATTGATAAATCACACTTCTCTATCTGGCAGTGTGATGGAGGGATCTGGGTTTGATGAGTGCCTGTTTGACTGCAGTGTGCCAGCTATAAAGTTTGGTGGAGGAGGGATAACGCTATGAAGTTGTTTTTCTGGGGTTGGCCTGGACCCCCTTACCTCCAGTGAAGGGAAATAAAAATGCGTGAGCTTACCGAGACATTTTGGACAATTCAGTGGTACCGGTTTTGTGGGAAAAGTTTGGGGAGGGTCCTTTTATGTTCCGGCATGACTGTGCCCCAGTGCACAAAGCCAGGGTTATAAAGGCATGGCTGGATGAGTTTGGTGAGAAAGACCTTGACTGGCCCTGACCTCAACCCCATCCAGCATCTTTCTGACGAACTAGAACGGAGATTGAACCGGTCTGTTAGAGGGCCAACGCATATGGGCAAACAACCATTCACCCTCCACACCCAGAACCTTCTTACTGTGAAGTAACAGTGTTAACCCCTGCACCACTGTGTGGGCAATGAGGCTGTGATTAGGTTTGTCTGCTCAAGTCGGGAGAGGAAGCAAAAGGTTTCCTCTGGAGGCCTTAAATTTTGGTGCCAAATCTGTTTGTTTGGTTGGTTGGTTAGTGGTGGTGTGGCAGAGTTGGTAAACAAGTAAAAGACATTGAAAGAAATATTTATTAACCATAATATCACATCACAAACTGGCTTAACATCAGAGCCAATAGAGGGAAAATTAAAAAATGTCAGAATGCTGGTAATACATCTGACCTTATCAAGAGGGTGTCATTTTTTTTTCATGTTCATATCTGTGTTTGCAATCATTTCGAGTTGATTCCATTTAGTAACCATGAGTTCTGCAAGTTTGGAAAGGCACTGTGTGTGCAAAAGACCAGCTGAAGGTAAAGAGTTCCATCCCTGACAGCCACCAGAGCATGTTTCATGTTTATACACGAATTCATCCGTTGATTCATCCATTTTACTCAAAACCAAAAACACCAAGCAGCTGTGGCCAGACAGGAAAAGTCCTTTAGTAACCAACGTCAGTAGCCTTTCTCATCACCTAAAAATATTTTCTGTGTCACCCGAGCCTTTTTTAAACAAAGTGTTTACAGTACATTTGAATTCATGCTGAAAGTATTGACTTGAACTTGTTACGTTTTTAGAACTAATGCACACTGAATGCCCTACTGAAACGCTTAAAAAGGTAGTGGGACTGAATGAAGCACCTGAATCCAATGATTATGCGGTGTGACCCGTTATTTTTGTCCATATAGTGCAGAATCATTAACTAAAAACTCATCGCTTTTAGTTTATTTGAAACAAAGCATAATTTAGTGATGTAAATATGTTCAATATTACTAGCTACATAAAAAGTTGTCTATTATGATGAGTAACTTTGAGTAGAATTGTGCTCCAGGGGCTCTATACGCTGTAATATGCTTAGCAGATGAAAAGTATTACAGTTTTTTGAAATTCTGTTTAGTAACTCTGAAATATGAGATTTAAAGCCAGTGTGGATCAACCTAAACTCAGCCTCGTACAATATAAACTCTTCAAATTAATACAAATTTCTCCACATGAACTGAGGGAAATCGCGCGTGACAAAATGTAGAACCCAGATTTTTGTGTAATTACTCATTCATTACCTCTTTAGTTTGCAGACAGAGGAACCATCATGCACTGTGTCCTCACTGAATTTCTTCCCCTCTTCCAGGGCATCACGTGCACGTCAAACCGCCAATCAAACATGACAGCTATTTACACTCGCTGGGTGAGATGAAAGGTTCTGGGTCTATCACTCAGGCCCCCATTCACCTAAGAGAATGGGAAAGAAGACAGACAAAGCAGGAAAAAGGCCTGTAAATTTTTATATTCTGGGCTGTCTCGGATGCTTTGCTTTGGCAGGCATGCCGACGCGCACGCAGACTCACACAAGGCTTCATCCGTGTGTGAGCGTGTGCAGAGTTACAGCAGAAACACAGACACTCTGTTACTAATACTGCAGCGCCAGGCTTTGATGTTCAAGGTGCCGTGTCTGTTGTGCACGTCTGTCCTCTCAAATCATTTCCAGCACCGGGAGTAAAACACGGAAACAAAGGCAAACAACATATTCAAAAGTGTCAAACGACACATCTGGTGTTTCATGTTCGCTGGATGACGGTGACATGGCAGCGACTTCACACAGTTAGGATGCAGGACAGGCTAATTGACACTGGCTGCTGAAGAAGGTGAAAGGTTAGAGAGGCGGAGGGAGTAGTTTTGTTTTTTTTTCACGAGTCATCTTCCAACTTTAATCAGACAGTTAAGCTTTAAATTTCCTAAAACTGAGATTAAAAAATCAAATCCGATGACAGAGATCAGTGATGTCTCTCTCTTTTCTGACACCAAAGAGATGAACTAAAACTATATGAACTTGTGGTGACGCTCAACAATCACACAATAAGTTCATGTTAAAAAAAACACATTGAAGTATTTGGTTTTAAGGTGCTTTGTTGCAGCCACAACCAGGAAAAAAATAAAGGCTCAAATTAACTCAGTAACCACAACATATAAAAAGGATGTTTACCAGCAAAAGTATTTTTATTTATACAGAAAATAAGAGACTAAAGGTCTGGCAGGAAAGAAAGAAAAGGTGGAAGGAGTGTGGGCCCACCACACAATGGACCAGGAGGGTCTAGAACTTCTCTCCAAAACTAATGAGGAAAGAAACATTAAAGTGACAAATAAAGCTGTGACTAAAAGGGACTTCCGGGACCTCCATCCAAAAAGGGAAGAGAGTGAATCCCCACAAAGGAGCAGGGATCATTTCAATACGTCATTTCATGAAACTTCTTTCCACCTAAATATTCCTGGGGAGATTCCAGGAGAGATTCCAGGAGCTTCATGGCATGGGTTTCCATGGCTGAGCAGTTTCATGCAAGCTTCGCATCACCAAGCACAATGCCAAGGATGGAATGATGTAAAGCACACTGCCACTGGACTCTGGAGCAGTGGAAACATGTTCTGTGGATTGATAAATGGCTTTTCTCTGTCTGGCAGTCAATAGATGAGTCTGGGTTGGAATGTCAGGAGGACATTATTGCCTGGCTGTAGTGTGGCAGCTGTAAAGTCTGATGGAGGAGGGATAACTGGGGTTGGCCTAGGGTCCTTACTTCCAGTGAAGGGAACTCTTAATGTTTCAGTTTAACAAGAAATTTTAGATAATTCCAACTTTAGATAGTTTCAACTTTGTGCAAGCAAGGTCCATGAAGGTATAGTTGGACGAGCTGGGTGTGGAAGAACTTGGCTGGCCTGCACAGAGCCCTGACCTCAATCCTATCCGACACCTTTGGGATGAACTACAACTGAGACTGTGAACCAAAGCCTGTTGTCCAACATCAGTGCCTGACCCCACAAATACTCTTCTGGATGAATGGACAAAATTTCCCACAGACACACTCTGAAATCTTGCAGAAAGCCTTCTCCGAGGAGTGGAAGCTGTTATAGTTATAGCTGAGGGACCGACTCCATATTAATGCCAACAGATTTAGAAAGCGATGTCATGAAAGTGCCTTTAGGTAGGTGGCCCGATACTTTTGTTCATATAGCACAATTTCTCTCTAAATGCAAATGCAATTATAAACACGTCCCTGTGATTCAAAAAATAAGTCCATGACTTAATCAGTACAAGTAATTAACAGGAGACGAAGCAGATCCGCGACTCTCTGCAAAAGGACAGCTGTGACTTTAAGCTCCAGTAATAACTGCACAGTTCTATGTAAAACAACAAAGGCATCCATCTCACTCAAGGTGCTAACAATGGCCTCAGAAATGATAATGAAAGGAAAAACATCTGCGTGTGCTTGGTAAATCATTTCTTCCAAAATAATAATAGATGCTGAAATAAATTTGACTATTATTGGCTTAGAGGAAACTTTTCAAATAAGCAGGTTTATGGTAAGCCTTATCACTTGGCAGTCGATCATCATGATCACTTCTGGATTGTCCCAGAAGGTGGCATATTTATTAGTATGCAACAGATGTGGGGCCTGCGTTTTCCTTGCTTAGGCTTGTGAAATTGGTCTTTTGGTGGCAGTATAAATATGATGAACTGTAGCCTATAACAGGCACTGGATGCCACACAAGGACAAAACGTCCAAATGAGCAGCAAAAGTCATGCTGTAGCTGCTTTACAACGGTGCCATCAATGATTGATCTACACCCCGCTGAGCCACTACAGGAAACAAAGTATAGACCCTATAATTTAGTTGGAAAACAATGCGTGAGACCGCCAGCTTGTGCATCCATTTCAGCACAAGCATTCCCTTGTGCAGATAGATCATTAAGCAACCAGGCGCTTTGCAATATGGTGTAGTCAATGTCACTGAAAAGATGGGACAATAAAGTGAGGTAGGGGGGTTGCAACAGCAGGGAGAGAGCATGGAGATGTATTAATGTCACATAGGCTTTAGCCTGCCTCCTTAAGCCCTGCAAAGAGTCACCCAAGCCAATTTCCATTATCATATTGATTGAAATAGTTCATCATAGTGTAATTTTAGGTTTATCGCCACCCGGTTGGGAATAAGACCAAAGCATTATCCAACAAAAGCTATTGTTCCAGGGGACGTTTCGCTGTTCCAGTTCATTGATGGAGTTGATTAAGTTTAAATGAAGCAGACACTGGATAAAAGTGAGGGTATTGACCAGCGAGCGGTGTGCCGCGCTTGAAAAAGCCTGATACATGCGGAAAAGCAAGATTTGCTAAATGCTCTAATCTTCAATCAAATCTAACATCAATACAGACAAAGTTTGGTAATGAGAGATTCAATGAAGCATGCAGTAGAGAGAATTAATCCCCCTCGCCTAAACTGAGTTCAACTTTGAAGCTTGCTCCTCAGGACAGATAGTTATCTAAATGCTAAATAAGTAACGTATAGCACTTTTCACAGCATACTAATCATTTGTTCATTTTGTCTCCATTATTTGTTCTCTTGCACTTCCCGTTGTTGATCTGGTGATTAGATCAACCTTGGATATTGGAGGAGAATGGAATAATGAGGCTGCCAGGAGAGATTCGATGCACAGCTGCCTGTAGTGTTCAGATCCGTGGGGCTGCTGTCACTACATACTGTTACAGTTCACAGAGCGGGAAATTGGCCAAGAAAAGGAAGGACATTTATACAGAAGTATAATGATTTGTTCACACGGGCCAAGAGTTATGAGGAAATAATTATGGCTTCTCAAATTACAGTGGGTTACTTAGGTGCAGAAAATTTCTTAATTTAGAGAAGGTCGTGTGTGTTGAAGGGTCACACAGCAAGTCAGGGGTTTTCGTTATGTTTTTTGGCTTGTGACCATTTAGAGGCACCCACCCACCTAAGCAAAAATTCAGAAAATCTGCTGTTTATTCTGTCCGCCGTGTTTAATCCACAAAACGGTGATAATTAAATATGATTACTTCATTTCTAACCTAAACCACACAGCAACTGGCTCAAACTGGCTGTGATACTACAAAACCCTGCTGGTACAGACGGAGCGTTCAAATGAGATTTCACGTGAGCCCAGAACTTGGGTAAAGTCGTTCCCCTCTCTCTTATGGACATTATAAAGTCATTTCATTACCTCTGGCATGAAGTCTGGCTTTATTGTGTTATTTTGCAAGCTGGAGCTTTATAGCACACTCTTGAAGGCGAGATCCCACACTTTGTCCATGGCTTTTTTGGTGTACTCTTTTCATTGAACTGTGCCAGGGATCTTTGTCTTTTCCCCAGTATATTCTTGAACATGTGACAGTGAGTCTTTTTTTTTAAAACACACAGGTATAAATCAAGAAATATATACAAAAATGTTCAAATAATTACAAACAGGTTGACAAATTAAAGGAAAAATGTGATCCCAATGGCGAGTAGATCCAGGGTCTCTGGTATTCTGCTGGCATTGCTATGATCCATTTGTGGCCTCTTTAAGGCAGACAAAGCCCCATTCATATAAGGCATGAGAAGAAGGATTTGACGAGTGTGAAAATAATGTAAATCATACGCTAAGGCCTTCACATTCACCGGATTTCAACCCATCTGAACATCTCTTTCCAGTACAGTTGCAGAAACTTGAAAACTCTCCACCAAGCAGTGCTGAAAGCTTTCAAGCAGGTTATGGTGTCACAGTAGGGAACAAATTGGAGTGAGCCAGAAAACTTTTGACGTGCCCTCCTAACGACAGCATCTGTATTGCCAGCATACCTCGTAACCTCATTAAACACAGTTTCCAGATATGTGTAAGTTTTCGCAGCCTTAATGTTTTCACCACAAATAGTTGCCGCATTTCTAAAGGAGATTAAGAATGAACCTTTCACACTAATCATCAAATTCAGTGAACCTTAAGACTGAGCTGGAAATCAAAGGATTATTACCAAAACTCTCATCTGCAAATATCAATACATGACTTCAAATGGAGAAGTATGTCTGTTTAAAAAGTGTCTTTTTGTAGATTATTTCAAAATTGTATTTGCTATCCTGTTGAAATCACCCATCAGACTTTCTTTGAGGCCTTTGGGGAATCTCCACTTGCAGGTTGGAAACTGCTTGACTTGCTCAGAGGGCCATACAATCCAACAGCTACAGTCTGGTCTTAATTACTTCTACCAAACCTTAGAAGAAGAAAATAACAGTCATATAAAGTCAGTTTGTGTACCTTGGGCTGATCAGATGACGTGACGAAGTCTGAAGATCCTGTTTAGACAAATAAATTCACCAAAGAAATTCCAGCAAACGGATTGCCATCATGCTTATTTACTTTAATTTAAGAGTTTTCTAATAACCAGCCAAAGACCTGAAAGCTGCTTTGAAACTGTATTTTAAATTGCATTTGTGTGGCAAACAAGCAACCTACAGTTTGCCTGAATTTCCTGGATGACCTCGTGACTAAGTTGTGCATCATGTGACCTCGTACTCACAGGACACCTGAGAGTAGCCTGCTGGCTGAAGTTTAGGGAGGACAGAGCTAAATGAATGTAACTGAGTTTAATCACTCAAATGCTTGTGTCACCTGTAAGTTTATATTATATTTTTGTACAAAGTTCACCACGCAAATGTAAATACATCTGAGGTGAGATATACTACAAATTTAAAATTTAAATTCCAACATATGTCAATATTTATCAGCAGGTATGTTTTTTCTCAGTGTAGCTTGTTGGCAATTTTAGACCCTTTTTAGGGGTACTCAAATACCCCCTAAAGTAACAATAGTAAAGTACAGTGTTACTACTACTACTACTACTAATAATAATAATAATAATAGTGCATTTTATTTTCATGTTCTGACAGCCCCTTCTGACATTGTATTATTGCACAATCTAGGGTACGTTGGCAAATCAGCTTTGATTTCTATCTAGCTGCACGGACTTCACTGTAGTGATGGGCCTCACAGTAGCACTTTACTACACTCACATCATTCTAAGCACAGTCTGAACAGGATGGCTACCTCTACACTTATGCACCAGACTACAAATCTGCTCTTCACTCGGCCTGATTCGCCAGTGTCTGTACTGAATGATGCTGCTTTACTCGCTCGATGATTTGGTGGACTGCTCCCGTGCAGTTAAGAGAATAAAAACAATGTTGTGCCCATTTCTCACCGTATCTGCTTTGCTATAAACTGATCTTCAGCTTAATTTGGAAAATTCAAACCATCGTGACTGAGCCTTTGCTTCAGGTTTCCTTAACTTACAGTAACTAAAGGGTCCACCCTGAAACAGTGATTATTCATTCTGAATTATTCTTAGACACCACAATAGACCGTCCAAGTAATTAGGCTGCTTTTGAACGTAGCATTGTAACATGTATCTAACTGAAGCGGTGAAAAGTGCTGAGCACATTTGCAAGCAGCATATTTTTAAATTCATTTATTACTAAAAGTTATTCATTAATAATTATTGTTATATCATCATCAATTCATTAAGTATCATTGTTTTATTAATGTATCAATTGCAAGGCAATGTATGCATGACATTCTGACTGGGGGCTGAGCCCCCTGAAGTTCTGATTCCAGAATCGCCCCTGGATGCCACGTTAACCCATTAGAGCCCGGACACATTTTTCCTTAGGAACTTTCTAAGGAAGACTGCTGGACATTTAAAGTGTTTGTTACACGTGTGTGACCATGGGTTCTTATGGTTATATAATTTAATAACATAATTTTAAAACGACACTGCTGCGTAACTGGTGCTGCTTAACGTGAAAACCAGCAAAAGCAGCAAACACAACACACCAACATATTCCACAACAACAAAAATGTGCATTTAGTGTCCACAGCTCCTTTTCAGCTCACTTTGAATGCTGTGGTGGGTGGAGATGGAGCTGATTAGTTATTTCATGACCTGCTTGGCGCGTTAAGGGGGCAACACAAAACACTCAAAAAAAAATTAACAATAATTAAAAAAAAAAAAATGTAGGATTTATGTATTTCACTTCATGCATAATGTATGCTTTTTGCTTGGCTTGATTTGTCAAATCTAAGCGGCCGAACAGCTGAAGAAGGACCAGTTTTCTCTCCAGAGTTGAAAAAGTGTTTTTGATCCTCCTGTCGTTGCTGCTGCAAAGCCACATTTTTTTT
>VUQH01035076.1:0-12974 GCA_015106775.1 Etroplus canarensis
ATCCTGGTCACTCCTAGGGAAAATCTCAACATCTTCAGTTCTGCCACCTCCAGCTCCACCTCCTGTCTTTTTGTCAGTGCCGTCTCCAAACCATACATCATAGCAGGTCTCACCACCAAATATTTTTCCTTTTTTTACTTTCAGCTTTCATCTTCTTACTGTAGAAGATTGAGTATTTTCTGACAGAGAATTTTAAAAGACTAATAAAATAAAAATTCCCATTTTTGAACTGGAGAGCTAAGTTGATTATCTTTTTTAATATTCAGAATTATTTTTTTAATGTAATTACAATAATCTGGATTAGTTAGCAAATTAGAGTTAAATTTCCAGTAGTCTTTAGATTTCCTAGTATTCATACAATTTGAAATATCCATGTTGATGATGCAATGATCACTTAAAGGGCTGTTAGAAATATTGATCTTCATCACATAACTCTCTAATGAATTGGATACCAACCAATAATCTATCCTTGATTTGGCCTGTCCATTAGGTTTAACCCAAGTGAACTGCTTGCTATTGTCATTTAATGTTCTCCAGATATCTATAAGAGAGTTTCCATCCATAAAGTCCATCACTGTTGGATTATATTGAACCCATGGGCATCTAGTTGGCCGCCTATCCACCCACTCATCCGGTGTCATGTTAAAATCCCCTCCAACCACTGTATGATCTGTTGGAAGGTTTGCCTTAAATTCCTGAATCACAGCTGTTATTTGGTGCAACAAACATCTATTTCTTTGTTCGTTGTTATAGCCATAAACATTGACTAAAATCAGAAAATCACTTTTCATTTTCAATACTGTGTAAGGAGCTAAAGGAGCAACAACAAGAGTAGCCCCAAGTCAGGCTATTTTTGACACTGCCCCCTGGTGACAGCACACAGCTACAACATGTAGATGGTGCTGTGCAAACCTCTGCACAGGACCCACATACAACATGCTTCAGTCTAGTTTTTGTCTCATATTTGCTGTTCCTGGGTAATGTAATGTAGTTAAACTTCACATGCTGGTTCCCACTGCACCCCCGCGCTCCAGAAAAGAAAATCTGACAGAGCAAAAATCCAAGAAACAAAGACCAAAAGTAAAACAGAACCACGCTACACATTTCACTACTGCTGACCTGAGGGAAGTCGTTGATCTCCAGCTCTTCTTCATAACGTTTGACGGTCTCGGCCTGTTCAGCCGCCTGGCGCTCCTCCTCCAGCTTCTCCACAGGGGTGTAGTTGAGCTTGGCATTGATCTTCTCTGCCAGCTGCTCTGCAATGGTCTTAGCTGACACCGAGGGGGTCATGATGGTGCCACCCCGCAAGATGGCATTGGTAGCCTGCTGCATCACATCCTGCAGGCACAGAGACAAGACCGTTTTATTGGAATTGTTCGGTGAAAATAAAACACAATGCAAATGAAGTTTAGTGGTACACACATTGACAGTGGCTTGCAGAAATATTCATCCCCCTTGGTGTTTTTCCTAACGTTTGGCATTACAATCTAATGTAATGGACCTACACAAAACATATTTCAAAAATACCTAATAAATAAAAACTTCAAAAGTGGTCCGTGCATCTGTATTCACCCCCTTTGATATGAAACCCCTAAATAATATATGGTGCTACCAATTATCTTCAGAAGTCACAAAATTAGTTAAATAACCTGTATGAAAGTGTTACATGATCTAAGCATATATATATATATATATATATATATATATGCATACATATGCATACACACACACACACACACACACACACACACACATACACCTGTTCTGAAAAGCCCCACAGTCTGCAACACCACTAATCAAGAGGCACCACCAAGCAAGACACACCATGAAGACCAAGGAGCTCTCCAAACAGGTCAGGGACAAAGTTGTGGAAAAGTACAAATCAGGGTTGGGTTATAACAAAATATCTGAAACTCTGAAAATCCCATGGTGCACCATTAAATCTACCATCACAAATTGGAAAAAGAATATGGCACCACAACAAACATGCCTAGAGAGGGCTGTTCACCAAACCTCACAGACCGGACAAGGAGGGCATCAATCAGACAGGCAACAAAGAGATCAAAGGTAACCCTGAAGGAGCTGGAAAGCCACACAGCAGAGACTGCTGTATCTGTCCATAGGACCCCTATAAGCTGTACACCTCACAGAGCTGGGCTTTATGGAAGAGTGGCCAGAAAAAAATCTGCTGTTTACAGAAAAAAAAAAGAAAGCCTGTTTAGAGTTGGCCAAAAGGCATACATATGGAAGAAGGTCCTCTGGTCAGATGAGACTAAAATTGAACTTTTTGTTCATCAAGGAAAACTAGCACCAACTCAAAACTTAGTCACCTCAAGAACACAGTGACGCATGGTGGTGGCAGCAACACACTGTGGGGATGTTTTTCAACAGGAGGGACTGGGAAACTGGTCAGAACTGAAGGAATGATGGATAGTGCTAAATACAGAGAAATTTCTGAGGACAACATGTATAAATCTTCCAGGGATTTGTGACTGGGATGGAGGTTCACCATCCAGCAGGACAATAACTCTAAGCATACTGCTAAAGAAACACTGGAGTGGCTTAAGGCAAAACAGCAAGACTCCAATCCAACTGAGAATGTGTGGCATGACTTTAAGCTCATGGAAGAAGCCGGAGCCATTTTGCTTTGAAGAATGGGCAAAATCCCAGCGGCTAGAAGTGTCAAGCTCATACAAACATACACTATTAGACTTGCAGATATAACTGCTAAAAAAGGTAGCTCTACAAAGTACTAACTAAATACTGATGATAATGTTAACCATGTTTACTGCTGTATTTAATTTAGAATGACAAAATTTGCTAATTACTATTAAACACAAAGTGCAGCTGAGGTTCCTGGGGTTTTATGTCATTAGATTTGCAGATACTGACGTGTAAAATCAAACCATACTATTATACAAAACAAACCGAAGAGTGGTGCCTGACAATTGACAATCCAGCCATCCTGAGACGGTCATTAATGTGTTAAACCTCCGACAACCTCGTGGTGGGACTGGAGGCTTGACATACCTGAGCCTCAGCGCCCAGGTTCTTCTGAGCGTTGATCTTGAGCGCCAGTCTTTTGGCCATTTCCAGTTTCTGGATGTTACCAGCAGATGTAGGCCCGAGTCCTGGCAGCCCTCCAGGGGCAGCTGCTGTAGTGGTAACAGCTCCGGCTGGACCAGCAGCCGCACCAGGAGCAGAGAGATCCTTCACCCTCTTCTTGGAGTTAAACATACTTTCGATTTGCTCCTCAATCTAAGGAGAGAAAAGTTAAGGGTGTTTAAAAATGATGTAACTCCACATGGAGGGCAAAACAAATCTTTGTTGGTAGAGTTTAATTAAAAAATAACCTGTGCAGCTAAATACAGGATCTCCGTGCAAACACTATAATTAAAGTTTTAAATTTCTTTATCAACAGTGAAATGAAAAGGTTACTCACATCCAGGGCTCCGTCCTCATCATCAGAGTCCTGCAATCCAAGAGCAGCTTTCTGCAGCTTCTTCCTCTCATTGGCCAGTGCGTGTTCTGTCTCATCAAACTTGAACCCTTTTCCCGAGAAGCCACTGCTGCTCTTAATGGTCTTGCCCTCCTACACAGAGCGAGATTTGTTACGTGCATTTTTAGATCCTTTTGTGTCCGCTCCCTAACTGAGAGACCACAGATTAATCTCATTTAAACTGATTACTGTTAAGTATTTACAATTAGACTTTCAAGATATATATTTAATAAAAAGGCGGCAAATACTAAAAAGTGAAATATAAAAAACAGTAAGCTGGCACCGTGTAAGTGTAAAGAAAGCTGACAAATGGCTGGAACATAAAACCTAACAGGATATTTAAGCTGATGCATAAACTGTGAGTGAAGAGTGAAGTTTTAGTTTCAGAAATTTAAACAAATCCTGTTAAAATACAGGACAGTCTGATGTGCCTTTATCTTACAGCTTTCTGTTGGTCTTTGAAAGAGGCCCAAAGCTGCTCCAGTTCTGGTGGGACGGGAGAGCCTGACAGCTCCAGGGCCTTGATGATATCGCCAGCGTAGCGAACCTGATCCTCTGTGATGAAGGTATAGGCGTAGCCCTGAAGAAGCCGATGGGTAAAGATTTAAACTCTACTTCTGCGAACTATAAAGCACTAAAAATTCCAATGCCCCAAATTTCAATGTAAAATTTCTAGTTTACGTCAACAATGGATGGAGTTCTCTTTAAAGTAACGGACCTTGTTTCCTGCTCTGCCCGTGCGTCCAGCCCTGTGGACGTAGTCCTCATAGTGGTTGGGACAGCTGTAGTTGACCACCAGGATCAGCTGCTTGACGTCCAGGCCTCTGGCTGCCACTGAGGTGGCCACCATCAGACGACATGCTCCATTCTTAAAATCATTGATGATGCTGTCTCTGTCGTACTGATCAATTCCTAAAAGAACGACAGAAAAGAAATACATGAAAGACCAGCTACAGCCATGGCAGAACTGTAACTCATGTAGTAAAAATTATAACTGATAGATATTACACAGATTGGATTTCTATTCCTGTAAGGAGGGCAGTAACTATGAATAATGTGGTTTGAGAACACTGAAATGCGCGGGCACTCAAAAAAAATTGTGTATTACCAAATAAATGTGTGTGAGACTCATTACCTCCGTGTAAAGACATGCAGGGGTACGAGGCTTTCATCAGGTCTTTCAGCAGTCCATCGGCATGCTCCTGTTTGTCTACAAAGATGATAACAGATCCCTTTTCCTGGTAGTGGCCCAGAATCTCCAAAAGCTTCAAGAATTTTTTATCCTCATCAATAACCAACTACAGGAAAAAATATGGAAAGAAAAAAGAGAGGAAGACACTAAGATATTAAAAGCTAAACTAGTGAGGTAATAGTGCTGCACAAAGAAACCAAATATCCCCCTTAAAATATTTCCTTTCAGTGGTGTGATGAAGATGATTTACCACATGTTGCTCCACATCAGAGCAGACGACACTGCGGCCTCCCACTTGGATCTCAAGGGGCTTTGACAGGATCCTGCGGGCCAGGGCCTCCATGGCTCTGGGGAAAGTTGCTGAGAACATGACTGTCTGACGGTCTGGACGCACGTTGTCCACAATGCGCATCACCTGGTGGACAAAGATGACAACACGTGAAGATTAGTCCATTTCTGTCAACTAAACACACCTTTTGACATTGTGCATTTCTGTTTTACAGATACATCCTAATTTGTGCTGTTATATTTGTGCCATCATATAATATGTCTAGTTGCTGCTAACTTTATAAGATAACATATTTATATGAAGATTTAAATTTAAAATAGTCTCTACTTCTATTCTGGCTGTAACCAACGTTAAGTAGAGCTGGGTGAAATGGGAAGAATTAATATGACAATAATATTTTTTATATCAGTCGATATCGATATAAGCTTCAAAATAAATCAAATAATTTCTGTCAAGCTTAAAATTTCTATTTTACTCCTAAGTGAGATGTGAAGACAGAAGGAACGTTTTGGCTTCAATATCATGTATTGTTTGTCAGAAACGTGACACGTGAACTGTGGAAGATTATAAAACTACATTTCAAATAAATAAACTATACTAAACTAAAATCTGAATTCTGAGCAGTCAGAAGCTTTCAGGTTTTACAGGAGAAAAATTAATATTGTTGGTCAACTCCAACTAAAATAAAATCTTAATTCTAGAACTAAAATTTTCAATATAAAATTAAAATTCCACAGCATTGAGTTCTCCTGTAAAACTTGAAAGTAAATTCTTTGGTCAGTTACAAGTAAATAAAGTAGACATTAATATAAAATAAAATGTAAATATTCTGCCTCTGTACTGTATCCTTTCCTTTGCTTTCCAACCATTCAAAACCATTTGAATCCATATAAACCTACAAAGAAACTGACAAAAACATTCAGTATCTACTCTCAGTACAGATTCAGTCCTCAGGATCAAAGGGCTTCTGTAAGTCCTAAAGTCATGACTTCACCTGTTTGGTCTTCAGGTAAGTGTGCAGTTTAAAGACATTTGCTTTTCAGATTCCAGCCTTGGTCAGAGCAGTGGGCAGAGAGGCTTAGGTATGGTTCAGATATGCGACTGTCTGTACTCTGTGTACAGCTGAGCTGTCTGAGATAACTGCTAACGAGGGATAATTACTTTAATCAGCTGCTTAAATCCCACATTTTCCACAATCCTTACTGGCATTGTGATTTTTAAAAAATTAAAGCAGGGGATGTGGTCTCACTCTGTTTTTGTTGTAAGGCATGGAGCTGGAGAAAGCTGACCCTGTGGTCTGTGGTCGTTTCAGGAGGACCAGCAGCACCTGTCTGAGTCTGGGACTGTAAAGTCTTACAGTGTTCTTTAAAGGATAGTCCTGCGTCACACGTTAAAAAACATCAGTATGTGAGAACATGCTTTGACACAGTTTGCAGCGCAGCTTCTCTGCTTCCTGTCAGGACGGTCAAAATATCTCCACACACTGAACTCCTCTGACCTGTTTTTTCAACAATGTCCTCGTTTTTTGAGCCTCAGGTTGTGTGTTCGTTGCCGTGTCTCCTATAGTAATACTGTCCCTCAGGTTTTCCATTGTTATTTTCCATTTTATCTTGCTCACGCTACTGAAATATGGTGCACGCGGCTGCAGAAGCTCAAACATTAGCACACGTCCTGCTGCCAGCTGCTAGCCTAGCTCCACCCCACAAAGACGGCTGCAGCTCTTTCCCAGCCACGTGATTTGTTCAAGCAGCGCTATTCTTCATTATGATTGGCTTTTCGCATTTCCTGTTAAAACATGAACGGCATGAGTTCTATCAAAGTAATAACGACAATGTCTTAAGTCACTATTGAGTAAAAGTACTATCGCAATAATTGTCGCTATCATTTTATCGCCCAGCTCTAATGTTAAGGTTAGTGATTTTTCATAAGACCAATGTATAAATCTGGGGGAATCACTTACCTGTGGCTCAAAGCCCATGTCAAACATCCTGTCTGCTTCATCCAGCACCACATATGTGACTCTGCGAAGGTTGGTTACCCGACCTAAACATTAAGGAAGAGGGGCATCAGGAATAGTCACATTCAAGAATGTCACGCCTTAACACGCATCCTTCCTTTTTTACAACACATAAAACTAGTCTAACAAAGACAGAAAAGCTTTTTCCAGCATACAACTAACTGATATTACTTGACAACAAATCATCATCAACCAATCCTAATTTCAGCACAAGAGGCCAGGGGTTTATTTTCTTGTTTATTTATTTGCTCATCTTGCGTACCATCTCAGGGGCACGAGGGACCTGTAAAACATATAATACAAGAGATGGAGCCACATCAAGCATTATCTGAGCGAGCGCCTTTTCACCTACAAGGGAAACATATTACAGATTACCTCGCATGTGTGGAAGCAACAAGAAACCCCTTCGATTACACTAACTGCTCCAGATACATTTACATCATACACACATGGAATAGTTACTTTCTAAACACACTGACAGTATTTTTTGCTTTTAAAAGCAACAAGAATCAATGCACAACTCTGATCTAATCCAATACACTGCAAATCCTGACCACCCTACATCCATGTTACCATACAGTTATCAAACATTATGATCATTTCCTGCTTGGAGGTTGAGGAACCATGGAGGCAGCACCAGGTCCACCTACCTGTACTTGCCCTCATCTTCAGGAAACACATCACAGTCTTGTAGATATGACTGATCCCAAAGATGGTCAAATAACGTCAACAGTTTAGTAAGTGGTACTGATGTGGTTCATAATGTACTTTATCATATTGACACATTTAATCCATGCAAAGCAATTAAAAAGGCATCAAATGTGTGGATTTGCATTTACATCCTATTAGAATAAAGCAGTAAAGCGATCAAAGGGGATGAACTCACCGCTGTTGGCCCCCAACATGTCAATCATTCTTCCTGGTGTGCACACGATGATCTCAGCTCCTCTCTTCAGCTCAGCAATCTACAAACAAACAGCGACAACAGACAGTGCTGAGGAAAAACGGGTTAAAACTGCCCCTTTGAAGAAAGATTAATGCAACCAGAAAGGGTTACAAAGAGAAGGGTATTCAGCTCCACTGACAGGTGAAGGGCTTTCCAACTGTTCTTTTACAGCTGCAATCCAAATGTATTCGATACCTTCTGCAGTACACATCTCTGCTGAGTTCTCATGCTGTCCCCAACATGTGATGTAGCTGCCTATTTGGGCACCGCATAATCACTTGTGAACACTTGATGCATTGCTTTCAACATTAAACACAATCCCATATGGTTTTAGACATGAAGGAAAAATTCTAGCTCTGTTTTGCATGTTCCTTTTCTATGGCATTTTATGCTCTCTGCTTTTTGGAGTGCAGTATCTGCCCAAGTAAACTTCAAATCACCTGTCAGCCCACAGCCAGCACTTTCTAACGAGTGTTGACACGATCGGGTAGCTTTGATGATATTTAATGACTGACCGGCGTGCGTATATTGTATACTATACTGGCTTAAAGCACAGCCCTGCCAGCATTTTGTAATCAAGTTATCTGATGAATTGTTGCAGCCCTAGTGGACAGCCATAGACCGTACAAAGATGGATGTAATCACCATGCCGCCACCGTCTGGTTCGTGAAGTCTCACTATAAAGCCTTGAGCTAATCATTTTCGCTGTCGCCATCTTGGGGTTTTGAAATTGGAGCTGACGAGTGAAAGATGGACGTGGCTAAGAAACTGAAGAATGTCGCACCCTCACTGACTAATGCCTTGTCAATCATAAGTTTTTAGCCAATGAGCATATCCTGTATAATCCTTCTAAGAATAACCATAATTGACGAACTGGACCCAATATTCTATTTAGTATCACCTGAAATGAACAACTGAATCCATAAAGTCATAAGAAAAGTGTTTACAGGTCACTGTGAGAGAGCCAAAAGCCATTTCCCCATTGACTTCTATACAACAAAAAGTCTTTCTGCAACTGGAGATGTGCCCTCTGCTGGCCATTAAAAAGAATCCAGGTTTAAAGTAATTTGACTTCCCAGTCTGTCTTTTATGCAGTCTATGTAGACAGCATATCTATAAGCTATTACCATGGCAGTAGCTATTTGTTACTTTGTCTCAACAAATCTGGTATTAACACCAGATTTAATGCAACATTCAGATAATAACTGAAAAGGCTGAACAAAGTAACAAGAAAAGAGAACAGCCTCTGTGTAGTTTCATATTTTTGCCTTTCCTTCTGAGAAAGAACTAAAGAACTATGCAGATCCTCTTTAGCTCAGATAATGAAACTGAACAGACAGGGCAGGAGAAAATGACCTAAAGAAGTTTTAGAAGTTTAAAGTGATATGAAATTCAGTTTTATTTGACAAATCATAATCCACAAAAACATTCTACTAGAACCACAATGTATATTGTCTTCTGACAGCAATGAACATCTGTGTCTCTACTAAAGAGTGTGAGCTGCTATGTTAGAGGGACTTTACTTAACCAGTCAGATCACTTATCAAACTCCACAAATGATCTTGTCGTGTTATGGTGCACAGTTACCTGTTCACTGATACCCGTGCCTCCATAAACGCACACCACCCTGAGTCCCAGCGGTTTGGAAAACTTCTTACACTCCTTTGTGATCTGCAGAGCAAGCTCTCTGGTTGGAGTCATGATTACAGCTGTGTGCGAGCAAAGAAAACAGGATAACTGATGACATGTTTTCCAACTTGGCTTAACTTCAGTGGATTTGCTAGGAGCAGGAATAGCGTGGAAGCATAAGAGATATCAGGTTATTATTCCATCCCTGTTTAAATCTTCATTTAAACTGCAGTTGGGTCCTAACGCAAGACTTTCAAAAGCAAAAGTGTAAGACATGACTCATATCTTAAACATTAGGGGCCTAAAGGAGGAATCAAACTGTCTGTTCCTTACAAATGGGTCCCTCAGACTCCTCCAAGGGCCTCTGATCCATGATGTGTCGGAACATGGGCAGCAGGAAAGCTATGGTTTTTCCACTGCCAGTCTTGGCGATGCCAATGAGGTCTCGGCCTGACATGACGGCAGGAATAGCCTGGGCTTGAATGGGTGTGGGCTTCTCATAGCCGTGCCTTTCGGAGAAAAACATGAGCTCTGGTCAGAAAAGAGTCAGCGTCATAGACTATTTAAACAATATTATCATCAATTTTTGGCTAATCTGGGGCTAAACAGGACACGGTCGGTCATATTTTCATTTATTGATGCATCTTCAGTTGAAAATAATACATTTTAGACATAAAAAAACTTAATCCATGCTCAAGCTCACTCCCCAGACTCACTTCTTCAGGGCGTTGAGGATCTTCATCGACACGCCACACTGCACCCAGGTTTTGATGGGTTTAGGACAGCCTTTCCCTTTGACTGTAATGCCTTCCAGTTCCAGCCTGTATGCATTCACTTCTGTATTTATTAAAAAATAAGCCCCATAGAGAGATATTAGATGGATAGTGTTAATGACAACTATTTATCAGTTTATCCTGGAAAAGATACTATTGTATGCAGTTACAAGTTATACTGGGCATTTCTACATTAAAAAAATTCAGTTTATTGACCTTCTGTAGTCATCTTGGCCAGCTCAGGCACCTCCACATAGAAGTTTTTACGGTACTGTTCATACTGGATCTTTCCATGGTCGACGGGCTCCAGGATTTTCCTCTGTTTGGTCTGGAAGCCTGTCAGGGCCGTTTGGAGATCCACCTCCTCCTCTTCTGATGAGTACTGTCAATCACATGAGCCACATAGATAGATAGTAGATGATTCCATCAGCAGAAAGCAGATAAATCAATTAATTCTTCATAAGGAGATTTTACTGTACAATCGAAGCAAGTGTAAAAAAATGCACCTCCATGGCATCCTGGTCATTCTCCATCAGCTCACCCTTCTTCTTGTGTGTGTGAGGTCCTTTTTTGGTTTTAACAACCGTCACCACTTTGGTTACTGTCATTGCTCCTTTCTGTACAAGAAGAAAAGACACACACAATCATCCAACACCAAGCATCCACAAAGACACTAGTAGGCAAAACAAATTATGTTAACAGGTAAGACAGACTGGTCATGTTCAGTCCCCTAAAAGGACACATCTTCCCAGTATATTCATCTGTGGTAAATAAACCAAAGGCTCATGCTTCCAGTGGTGAGCAACTAAAGGGGAAAAAGACAACTCTTACACAAAATATGAGGTTTGTTATGTATGTTCAGTCCAGATGTTTTTAGGGCCAACACTACTGTTTTTGACAAAAAAGATACACACAGCTAGGGATGAACCAATCTGATCTGATCCGGACTCGAAAAGCTAGACATCTAGCTGCTCAACGGGCCAATCTTTTCAATTCACCTTGTATTGTTTACATTGCCACATATCAGCAGCAGCAGCTAGCAGGAGAACAAACATGTCATGGAGGAAACTCACAGCAAAGTGGCCGGTTTAGAGGTATTCCAAGCCTTCCTAAATCCAGAGCCTTTCTTTGCGTTTTTATAAAAGTTTACCTCACTGCACTGCACTTGTTGGGAAGCTATTATTGCACATACAGTAACACAGTTCGATGCAGCATTTTTCTGTCCACACTCACCTTATCATTTCCTTTCATGGCTCCCATGTTGAACTTCTTCACCTCCTGTTTCACCTCCTCCATGTAGGCGTCCAGAGGATCCACATCATCTTCCTCTGTCTGCTGCTCCATGGGAGTCTCCTTGTCCTTGTCGTCATCCCCCTTCTTACCATCCTTTAACTCCGTCTCTTTCCTCTCTCCCTTCCCGTCCCCATCTTCATCATCGTCTCCCTCCATTACAGCAGAACCATCCTCATCATCATCTGGAATGAAGTGTTATTTATAGCGCTGCACAAAGATAAAGCTATGGCAAGCATTGGTCAGGTAGCCGATAAAATTAACGCAATGAAAAGGTGATTGATTGGCTTGCCAAATAGAAAACGTTTGGAATGAAGCAAGGTCACAAAATAAGATTAGGGGTTACACCAATTTTTACAGGTTATTTGAAAACCACGTTTTCCTCACCATCATCATCCTCTAGGCTCCACTTCTTGCCCTGCTTCATCTCCTCCAGTTCTTTCTTGATTTCTCCGATGTTTTCGATGGCCTTCTTCCTTTGTTCTTCCCTCCACTTCTCCACCCGCTCCTTCCTCTTCCTCATTTCCTCCTCCAGTTTATTCTGGTCAAAGTCTTGCTGCAATTAAAAAAAGAAAAAACGAAAATTAATTTCTTAATTTATCTCTTGACCCTCTTTATTCACACAGCATATTTACAGGCAGAGGCATTTGAGTGTTTGTGCCATAAACAAAAACGGCATATGAGAGAATTTCAGAAAAAGGGTTGCAACGGCATTCAAGTTAGCAAGATACGTATATCGACCAACTCACATCCTCAACCTTCTCATCTTCTTTTTCCTCTTTGATCTTTTTCTTGTCAGATACAGGCTCAAGGGTGTCCTTTTCTCTGCTTTTTGACCTGCATGACAAAAGGAAAATAAGAAAAACAGTAACAGAGAGATTATTGGATTGCAAAGCTCAAACTAAACAAGAGAAGTGTTAACAGCCACATTTTAATTGTTTAGCTTGAATTTCATCCAGTGTGAAAGTCCTTATTAAAGGAAAACAACCATTAACCACTCACAGAAGACAGTTTAATGGTTATAACATACATGTACTAACATGAAACCTGCAAGTAAGCAAACTAAAGCATGTTTTATGCGGTTATGCATTAAAGGTAATACAGACTCCTTTCACTGGATCACTCCAGGTGTTTTAGCTTTCAAATATGGCAATTATAACATGACTTTTTTAAAGGTCTCACTTTTCATCTTTTTTACTGCTTTTGCTGGGGCTACCAGATCGGGACCTCCGGGCTCGGCTCCTGCTGCCAGACCTCCTCCGGTCTCGGCTTCTCGACCTCCTCCTCTCTCTGCTCCTGGAGCGCCTGAAAGGCAAAGGCAAATATGACAATAGCTGAT
>VUQH01035077.1:0-22845 GCA_015106775.1 Etroplus canarensis
AGAACCACTGCTGTAATCAAACTTTGTGTGGCTTAATTTGTTGGGAGGGGTCCACTATAAACCTACACTTCTAATCTAATCTCCTTACTTGGAACACCTGACTCCCAGTAGCAGAGGTCCTCTTAGTTTTTTCAGCCTGCACAGTCAGACGTTAACTCAGTGTGTTCAATCAAACTGTGAAAAGTACAGCAGCTTATGTATTTTGTTTAATCAGATCAGATCTGTCTGACTTAAACTACACACAAAATGCATATTGTTATAACGATGGTAAGTCCGAGTCCGCTGCATCTGCAGATGGGGCAAAACAGGAAGAGAAGCTTGATCATCTTTAACGTATTCATGGCTAACATGAGTCTCTGGCTCGGGAAAGATTTGTCATTGTGTTGTAGTTTCAGCGTGCGGCGCAAGTTTTAGCAGTAAAAAAATCTAATCATCAATTAATGTTTATCACTTCTAATTTCATTTACAGTGATGGGAGATGGAGCTGCCAGGCAGGAGGAGAAGAGGAAGACCACAGAGAAGATTCACGGATGTAGTGAAGGAGGACATGCAGAGGGTTGGTGTGAGGGAAGAGGATGCAAAGGATAGGATGAGATGGAGGCAGATGATCCGCTGTGGCGACCCCTAACGGGAACAGCCGAAAGAAGAAGAAGAAGAAGAAGAAGAAGAAGTATCTCAGGCCTTGTTTACAAGTGAGTTGAGAGCGGAGTGCAAGATTGACAAATGGGGTGGCTGGGGAGAGGGAGGTCTGGGCATCTCAGCTCAAGCTGCTGCCCCTGGGACCTGAACCCTGATAAGAGGCAGAAAATGGGTGGGTGCGTTTATAGTTTGTGCACTGTTATGCTACTTGAGTAGGATTGGTTTATACATTTGTTTCACATGTGAAAGGTCCTCAGTTTGTGATGAGGAGGAGACACGAGCCAGAGTACTCCTAGTGCCAGTCCCAAGCCTGGATCAATGAGAGGGTTACATCAGGAAGAGCATCCGGTGTAAAATCTGTGCCAAATCATGTATGCAGATTAATCCACTGTGGCAACCCCTTGGAGAAAAGGGGAGAAGCGAAAAGTGATGTGAAGTGACTTTTACTTAAATATAAAGTCTCAACACATTTTTTTTTCCTTTGCAAAACAGCTATCAAACAGAAAATGATGTTTAAATTCTTGTGCAGCACCACTTCATGTAATAAATCTACACAAGGCTTAAAATCCTATCCAGTGTTTTCCACTCTGATTTCCTGTGGTCCCCCCTCTGTGCCACCCCATTTAAAAAATCCTAGAAACGCCCCTGATGCGTAAAAGCTGTCCTATTCATAGCAACACATCTCTTCCAAGATGTTTTGGATAATGTGGTCATTCTGAGCTGTATTTGGTATTTCTCAGAGCTAAATCCAATTGCAAAGTAAGCCATGAGTTGATTAGCTAATCAGCTGCAGGTGTAAGATGGAAAGTAAGCTGATTTTAAGAGAAAACCCGGCACAACTTTTAGGTTTTTCCTTCTGTTTTTGTGACTTTCATCTAATTTAAAGTTTCGATTCGTTTATTGCAGATGTCTGACTTTATAATCTTGGAATATCTCAGTTTTTTTCCTTGTAAATTTCATCAGTTATTTACCAGCTGACTCTTGACGTTTGCGTCTTTCCTCTGGCTATAAGCCCCCCCTCCCTCCGCCTCTGGCATTATATATAAAATAAGTCGCGTATTCCCCTCACTTCTCTCTAATCCACCTCCCATCCCATCAATTGTTCCCTTTCTCCATCTGTTCCACTTTTATTTCTCTCTCCTCCCACTCGGCCGGACGTTAGCAGCGCCCTGCAGGCTCCGATCACTCCTCCGTCAGCCATGTTGTTGGTGTGACACACCGAGCTGTCAGCAACAGGTTCTCTGAGTGGAAACGCTGCCAAACTTCAAATTTCTCCCGAAAAGTGCGGCTCTCCTTGGGCACTAAACTTGAACAGAGTACTTGGGAAACCGTCCGAAAGCGGTGGGTGGTCATTTCAGCCCACTAGAAAGCTCGGAAGTTGACGTTTTTGATCCGCGGCAGTGAGAGAGGTAACGCCAGCGAAACTGCTTATCTAAGCACGGCTGTAAGTTTGATGCTGTTGCGGGAATGCTTATATCGACCTCCTTTTTAAGCTTCAGATGTGTTTAGTCTCTTTTCGGTGTTAATGCTTGCTCATTTGTCTCATTCAGTTTGCAAATATCAAATGAAAAAGTGATCTTTAAAGGGGTGATGCTTCACTGTTGATCTCAAAACAACCTGGGACCGGGGGAGTTGGGTTAGCTAGCTAAGTTGCGTGTTTTCATTAGATGTTGTGTTTATGGACACTCAGATGTGGGGTGCTTATTGGCACTTCTTTAAAACGAGTCTGTAGCTGGGAAATTGTAAAGACAGATTTGACGCAAAGTCTCCTAAATTCCTCTCGGTTCAAACTAGTCTAGCAGGTTGGAGGCAGGTCTCTGGCTGGTGACAAGTGATCAGGGAATGTAACTCTATCAGTTGATCTGCAGGCACATTCATGGAGCTGGAAAAATTAGGACTCTGATACTATGAACACAGTCCTAATTAAGTAGCCATGCACAGGTATAACTTTTACTATTTGGGGTCTTCATGGTCCAGAGTTACAGTTACTAAAGTTTGCAGCCAATCCAGACATCTGCATTGAGGGAATTCCAAATATTTGCATAACAATACCTGGAAGGATTTGTTTAGCTTATTTACTGGACTAACCCCATTTCCAAAAAAAAAAAAAATATGGGTATTTACAAAGTGCAATAAAGCAAAAAAAAAACCAGTGATATTAATTAATGTGATCCATGTGATTTAAAAAAAAATCAGTATTTTTACTGACCAACTTGTTTGTATTTTGTAAATGTACACAAATTGAGAATTTGATGACCGCAACACACTCACCAAAAGTATAGGCAAAGGCATGTTTACCTTTCCTTTTAATAACACTTGTTAATCATTTTGGAACTGAGGATATAATTGTTGTAGTTTTGCAACTGGTAAATTGTCCGTTCTTGCTTGCTATAACACTGCAGTTGCTCAACAGTCCTTGGTCCATTGTCTGATTCTCCTCTTCATGATGCATCTTATACTTATCATAGGAGATACATCTGAACTGGCAGCAGGCCAGTCAAGCACATGCATGTGGATGTCCCAGGAAGAGACATCACCTTGATAGCTGCAAATGTCTCTCTAAAATCCTCATATGTGCCTCACAGTAAATGGTACCTTCACATACATGCAGCTCATCTAAATGGTACCTTCACATACATGCGACTCATGCATGCTGTGGGCACCAATGCACCCCCATACCACTACAGATGTTGGCTTTTTAACCTTTCACTGAAAACAATCAGGATGGTTACTTTCATCTTTGGTAAGGAGAATTTGACACCCATGGGCTTTTTTTTTTCCCAAAATCAGTTGAAATGTGGACTCACCTGACCACAGCACGCAGTTCCACAGACTTTTGGTCCATGTGAGATGAGCTCAGGCCAGAGAAATAGAGGTGATGTATAGCATAATACAGTTTGAAGTTACATTTCTTTGCTTGAGTAGGCTAAGCCTTCGATGGATGCTACTTTTATACCCAGTCTTATTACTTTACCTGCTTGCAGTTCGATTGCTAAATTCGGTGTGATCCAAAACAGTGTTACTTAAATATTTTATGCACTTTTCGATTTTATTTTAACTCTGCCCTAACTTGCATGGAGTGAGTTGCAGCCATCAGACTCTAAATTTGTGCATATTTACAATATACAATTAATTGGTAAAAGTAACTAATAGGGGTAGGTAGATTTTTGTGTTATAACTCTTCTAAACTCTCTTTAATCTTGTCATAGACGAATGCCCCCTCTATATTATAATAATTAAAAATATTAAAACTTATTTTGAATCTATTAAAACTTGGCTGAATTAGCAAGCCCATTCTGAAAATTAACTGAAACTGAACTGGGTTAAAAACAAATTAAAAAAAAAAAAAGAAAGAACAAAACTATATTTCTAAATCTTTCTGTTTGGATGAGGAGAAAATGTAGTATGTCATTACCTTACTGTCACTTAATAAGCTTTCAGATTAACCACATCAGTGCACATCAGATCAGCTCTCAGTATTATCAGTCATACTGGTGACTGATAATACGGAAGCTGTTTTCAAGATTCTTGTGACCAGTGGCCAGTCTCATTAAAAAGTTTCTTGGCAAACAAATGAAAAATAGAAAAATAGTGAGATTGAATGTTTCAGCACATTTGGAAGAGATACAGTGCAGTTTGAGGGTCTGGTCTGAGATATATGTTAAGTGTATCTGCCATTCTCTTTAGAAAATAGATAGTCCACAAGTACAGGGTTGTAACTATGCAGAGAATGTATCACCCACTAGACCGGTTAAATAGGGAGGAAAATGCACAGATTTCTGAAGAATAAGGTAACAGAGACTCATTACATGTAATGCATGTGGATGAATCTTGTTTATATTCCTTGTCACCAGCAAAAGGTCTGCTTTAAGGCACTAATACCCTGAAGCCAGCAAAATATTAAAGTGGTTAGTATAGGGAGGAGGGTTGTCAAGCTGCCACTTAGTCACAACTTGATGCTTGCCATTTTGATACTGGACACTAAACAGGGTCAGCTTTATTTTAATCAACTTTGAATTGTTATTTAATTGTTAGTCCAATATTAACTTGTCAATCAAACTAGTCTCCTAAATCTTGGCATTTTTAAAAAATCTAACCGCACTGAAGCATAGCCAAATGTTCCCAAAGAGCAACTTGCATAAGCCAAACAAAAAATGATCACAGTACTCTCTCCAACCCTGTCATATTCTGACATATGGACAAATCAAGGTGAGTCAAAAGGGAGAGGCACGCCTTGCCTCTTAAGAAAACAAAACCCAGCACTACAAACATAGTTAATCAAACCCAATCTGAGACACTTCAAATGTGCCTTTCAGCACTGTCTAAATGTGTGAACACCACTGGTAGATGGGTGTTTACTGCAGAGTGGGTGGATACTAAAATATGACTTCAGGAAAGCTACCTGAATTGTTGTCTCTGTGGTGGGAAAGAGTCAAAAAGACAGATTAGAGTAGCAAAGCAGAAGAGAGAAGAATTGGTGATGAGTGAGATAGGATAACCAGAATAGCTTGGGTAATTTTACTGTATACAAAGGCTGACAGAGAGAATGAAAGGGAGTCATCGAGCAGAAACCGAATTGAGGATGGAGTTGATGTCATCTGTGTGAGGTCAGCAAGTGAGGCAGCTGAAAATCAATCATTTCTTAGAACAGCAGCAGCCAGTCATGCATTGCTTGTTTCTGAAGAGAGCAGGGATGATGACAGGACTGGGTCTGAAAACTGGCAGGGTCTAAGTTTTACAGGAAAAGAGAGATAGAGATGAAAGATGGGAGAAAAAGACTTATCAAAAGACAGTCAGGAATGAGGAACTGATGACCTTAAGCAATGAGAAAATGTTTCTGTTGTCAGTCTCATCCATAACTGACTGCTTTTAGATCATGTTCTCTATTTTCTGTGCTAATGTAAATGAGGGTCTAATGACAGCAAAGTGCATTATAAAAGGTGCACAGCAGCACCAAGCACAAGGTATAAACAGAAACAGACAGATTCACTTAGAAAGACCCACATGGTTCAAAGATGCCACTGAAGCAGCTGCGGTCAGGGGCAGCTAAGCTATTTATCCAACAGTTTTCAGTGTTGTATGTATACCAGCTGAGAGCCAGAAGTGTCCCACTCTTTCAAAAAAGGTCCAAAGCAGAACTGAAACAGGTACAGTCTGGCCAATAAAGCCAAACCATGAAAGAAAAGATATACCACACTCTCTCTAACTGTGTCATTTCTTTTACCACCATACTCCAGTCAGGTCTGAATTTTGCTTCAAGTTGTTGATGTTAACCTTTAGCAAATAGTTCAGTGTACTCATTTTTTTTGTCCAAACAAAATTTGCAGGCTGAACAAGTTTCCAAAAGTAGTTTGTGGTGGGGGGGTTGGGGGTTTGTGACTTTATTGATTTTGTTAGACTCCTTAGTTCTAAATTAGATGAAAATAAGAGGCTTTTTTTTAGTCAGGCATGTAACCTGGAATAAGTCTGTCAAATATCTTTCGCTGTGTTTGTTTATGGTCAGTTGATTACCTCCTTGTGATTCTTCTGCATAGTATCTCCAGCAGCTGGTTAGGGTCTTGTCGTCTTTGATGTGCACCTGTATAATTAGACTTCCTTTAAAGCTGGTATGGATGTATAATCTGCATCCAGAACTGGATAAGGAATAAAAAATTATTACAATTACATACTTTGCCAGCCAAGTAAATGCCTGGCACAAAATTCTTAAAAAGAGCCAAAATAAACATACTATTACAAGTCTGTAGAGCAGATTGATAATGTATCTAAGCGCAAACACTGTATTTATTGTAGTTGGCATAAGTAAAGAATCACTCTAGTCCCACAGTGGAGTTCGGACAGCTGTGACTGAAGAAAAATAACAGAATAGATAATACCTAGGGACCATTTTAATGATTTATTCACTGTGTAGTGATTATGTGGTGTGATGAACATTACTGTTACAGTGTTGACAGCTGTTGGCAAGTATGCTTGCATATTTCACCAACTCCAAGTGACTGTGCACGAGCTGTTTCATAAACTACAGGTTGGGATCCAGTATGAGTCATTTATTTATCGAACTATGACAACAATATTGGAACTGTTGCATCTATGTGAGCACTAGGGTTGGTTTACACACAAGAAAGACTTAGTCTTTCCCTGTCCAAGGGTTATCAAACTGTTTTCTGCTCATCAGATTTCTAGTTATACAGGTAAATTGCCAACTATACAGATTTTATTTTTTCCTCCAAAACTATATAAAACAGGTTGAAACTTGTACCACTTTTGAAATGCACACAATGTACAGTAAATCAAACACAGCATCACTTGCAAGTAAAACTAGAATTAGTACAAAATCAAAATGTTGCACACTGAAAATTCAGCAGTTTGAGTTTTTAGGTTATTGCTTCCATTGAGACTTGAACACATGCATTGCAGCTGCTGGTCTCTTATCATTACAAGGATCTAATGTTCACACTATTGTAGTGCATTCAGGAAGTTTTCAGACTTTCAAGTTTTCAGTCTTTTTATTAATATTTTTTTACTGATCTACACATGATATTCCAAACTTTTATTAGAATTTTTGACTGAAATAAAGCAAATGACACTTTAGAACTTGGTTGGAACCCACTTCTATGTTTTCTTACTATACTACTATATTATACTATGCTTAAAGTTGTTGTCTTGTGGAAAGCCAGAGATCCTGAGCGCTCATTCCTTGTTGCAAAAGAACATCCCCAGACCAGGATGCTGCCATCCCTATGCCCAGTCAATCAGAATACTTTATTAATCCCAGGAGGGAAATTGCTTATGTTTGTTCAGCACGTAATGTCCTCCACACAGGCTGTTTGGAGTTGTAGCCAAATTGTTAAGTCTTGGCTTCTCATCTTCCGAGATACCTTTTGGCAAACTCCCAGTTGGCTGTCAGGTGCCTTTTAATGAATAATGGCTTCTGTATAGCCACCACATGATAAAGACCCCACGGCTGTCCTTTTCTAAGGTCCTTCAGTGTCTGCAAAAGGACTCTATATCTTTGTTCAGGGACCATTAGATTATTGGTTACCTGTCTGATCATTCACCCCTGATTATTAAGTTTGTCTTTGCTGTAAGATCTAGGAAGTTTGTTGATGATCTCAAACATCAGAGACCATTCCTTCTTAGATCTGTGCTTTGACGCAGTCTCGTCTTTCAGGTGACAATTCTCCCAATCTTATGGCTTGATTGTTCACTCTGAAATATGGTGTCCAAGAAATTCTTAGAACTTATATAGACAGGTGTGTTTGTGTGTGTGTCTTTCCTTATTATGGCCAATGAATTTGATTAGTCACACCAAACTATATTTGAGTTGTGCAAGCATCTTTAGGATCATTTAAAGGAGTAGTATGCACTAGAGCTCAATTGCAAGTGTTGTAACAAGCATCCAAATACTTGCAGCCTTTTATTTTTAATACATTAACAAAACATTCCAAAATCAGTTTTGTTTTATAGTATTCTGTGTAGACTGGTGGGGGAAAGTGTATTTAGAGATGACTGTAGAGGGTAATGTTGAGAACCCGAAAGGGTTTTGATACCTTCCAAATGCAGTATGCAGCGCCAGGAAAGGTTTTCTCTTGGGTTATGAAAGTTGACAATCATGCAAACCTTTATGTAAAAAATAAAGACTTGTGTTGTCAGTGAATGTATTACTTATGTCTCCCTCTTTGATGTGACTAGGGATGGGCACTTCAAGCAAAAATACTATTCAGGTTTCACTCAGAACTATTTCACTATCCTTTTGAAGATGGCCACTAATCCCAAACAGCAAATGACTGCATAGTTGTGGTAGACTTTGACATAGTCTCTGTACTTATAATAAAATGTTCTTTATTTATTCCAAAGTTAGTAAATTCCTTTGTTATACCAGATAAAATGAAGTTACCTAAACAAACATATGCTACATGGACAAAAGTATCAGGCCACACCTCTCACCTCTTCCTACAGGTGCATAAAACCAAGCATCTAACCATGTGGTCTGCCTTTACAAATCTTTATGAAAGAATGGGTCATCTAAAGCACTCACTGAATTCCAGTGTGGTACTGTAATTGGATGCCACCATTGCAGCAAGTTAGTTTGTGAAATTTCTTCCCTCCTAGATATTCTAATCAACTGTAAGTGGTATTACAAATGGGAAATGTTTAAAACCATAGCAACTCAGCAACATAGTGACAGAATGCATAAAGTTACAAGGCAGGGTTGCCAAGTGCTGAAGTGCATAGTGCATAAGTCTCCAGCACTCTGCTAACTCAGTAACTGCAGAGTTACAAACCGCCTTTGGCATTAACATCAACATAAAAACTATGTGCTAGGGGCTCCATGGTTTGGGTTCAGATGGCTGAGCAGCTGCATGCAAGCCATACTCCACTAAGCACAACTGACAAATCACACTTCTCTATTTGGCAGTCTGAAATTCTGGGTTTGACGAATGTCATATGAGTGTTATCTGGCTAACTGCAGTCGTCTTGTCTCTTCTCGACAAAACTTTAAACTTACAATGGGCACATTTAGGTTTTTTTTCCTGGGGTTGACCTGGGTGCTTTTTATCCTGTGTTTACCGAGACATTTTGGACAATCCTGTACTTCCAAATTTGTGGGAAAAGTATCTGTTCCAGCATGATTCTGGCCCAGTGTACAAAGCAAGGGCCATAAAGGCATAATTGGAAGAGTTTGGTTTGAAAGAACTTGACAGGCCTGCACAGAACCCTGACCAGAACAAATAGCTTAAATAAGTGAAATAGTATGTCAATCAATAAAATTGGACCTCCTTTTCATTCAGTTCCACATAAGCTTTTTTTGATGGCTGTAGAAAGGGGCAGTGTGACTTTTGGTTTGAGTGTTTGGTTGTTTTTACTGTACAATCTAATCTCACCTTATCAGTCTGATGCCAGTCACCTGGTAGTTAGTTGGGCCTTTTTCTATTTTTATTTTTTATTAGCTCTTAGTGCACTTAGAAGGATGTTTGCTTTCTTGCAGTAGTAGTGGATTACTTCCTATCAGGTGCCTATAAAAACACTCAAAAATGGCTTTTTCACAAAAATAGTCCTATAACTTTCTGAATATTCAAAAAAACATGCCCATCCCTAGTGATGAAGGTCATGCAATGGTATCAAAATAGTGCATCAAGCTCAGTGCCTGCTTTTCAGGCTTATTTTTTAAAAGGCCTGCATCACTGGTGAATTACAAATGAAGTTATTTTTCAGGTCAGGTGGAGCCCTGGTTGCTGACCTTCACTCTGAGTCTACCTTGGTGGGTTCACTATGCAAACAGTCTCAGGTATTCATTTAGCAGCACAAGGCATCTAGTGAGACAGTGTTTGTTTATATGCGAGTATATGTGGACGGTGATTCCAGAAAAGATTTGCATGAGGTTTGCAAAGCTGAGTTTGCCACTGAAGTCAGTCATTTGTGCCAGCCGAGTCAGTCGGTCAGTTGGTCAGGCAGCTGCACTGTGAGGAAAAGTCAAGACTGCCCTCTCACTTTGGAAACAGTAAACCTTAAAACAGACAGTGTACTGCTTTCTTTCATTTATTCATTCAGATTCCTGCAGTGTTGTATTACCTGAGGTTAAATTCTGTAACTAGAGCCTCAGAAATACCAGATGTAGCAGAGACTGTTGATCGTGTTGTTGAATCATCACTCATATATGGTATCAGTACAGGTATGATGGACAATTTTTTTTTGTCCCAAAGGTACTTTAAAACTAGGTTGAGCTAGCGTCAGTGTTTACAAGAACATTGTTCTATAGAGTTGGTATGACATTCTTGTTAAGGCAGCCTCACTTATAACACTGCTGTATCTTGCAATAGTTGAGCTGTTAACAGCTTCACACACATTGTGTTTTCTAAAGTGAAAACAACCTAAAAAGGTAGTAAAGGATCCTAAGATGAATTGCTTACACTTTATATTTTTGTGGCAGTAAGTGTGCAGAGGAGGAATAGTGCATACATTGTACAAAGTATGTTGAAAATGAAGCTGACAGGCAGGAGGAAAAGTAGAAGACCACAGAGAAGGTACATGGATGTAGTTAAGGAGGACATGCAGAGGGTTGGTGTGAGGGAAGATGATGCAAGGCATAGGGTAAGATGGAGGCAGATCATAGGTTGTGATAACTCCTAAAGGCAGCAGCCGAAAGAAGAAAAAGAATCTTCAATTTTTAGGAAAAAAAAAACACTTTATATGAACACCCAGTAGTTAATAAGTTACATGCATGTGTGGAAATAAATGCAGAACTCGGGCAAGAATGGATGATCAGACACCAAATGAGAGTAGGTCCTAAGGAAAGGAAAGGAAGAAAAGGGAGTGACAGATGGCAGACAGTAGATAAGCCCTCCCTTGCTGTTCTCTGCCCTTGTGAGAGCATCAACTAGACCACATTTGGAGAAATTGCACTTCATTCTGTTTTCCTCTCCATCAGTCATATTCTCATGCACAGACTTCTTATCAGCAGACTGGTCAGTAATCAGCTATGTTACTTTTTAAAAAACTTTCACGCTAATTTTTTGGAACATCACAGCTGTCCGTTTGCTGAAATCCATGATCACTTCCTGTCTGCCAATGTTGGTTGAGGAAATGCTTGTATCTGTCCTCCATAGGTTACAAGGCAGGAAGTGCTGAGTGGAAAAAGATTAGAATTTCTCTTCTCATTTTCCTCCTCCCGCCTTCATCATGTGAGTCTGAGCGACTGACGACAGAGCAATAATAGCAAAGGAAGCAGGTGTTCAACGTGCCTCTAATGAAATCAATATGAAAGATAACTAGACAATGTGAAGAAAATGACTAATACACCAGCCTAATAATTAAAGATCAAATCAGTTTTCAGTGTTGCATTGTTGCTATTCTCAACAGTTATTGATAAGCAGTCACCATGTTACATGCGGTGTCATTTAATCTGTTCCATTCTGTGAACTATCAGAGAGCAAAAGGTCACACTACAGACTTCACAGGACAAAAATTGTTTCAAATCGATACAGGCTGATTTGTGGTGGGTGTATTTCGACAAGATGATCAGTTCTGCAGCCACAGATGAGACCTATAAATATGCCTGCAAACCCAACATAAAATTACTTTAATGGCCTTTGACAAACAGCTCATGTATAGTACATTTAATGTGTGGACAGTGTCTACTACTTTACCCTGTTACTTGCAGTGTAATCGATCCCTGTGCACTGTAAATGTCTTTAAAATTTTGAGATATTTCAGACTGAATCAAAGTGCTGGGATGATTAACAGATCTCCATAATTATCTGACATAAAGTGAAATACTATCATTAGCAGTTTTGTAGCTAACAGTCTGGCTCTTAAACCTTTATTGTAGTAAACTACTAAAATTAAGACAATTGGGAAATGTAGACACACTCTCTGTACATGTAATTATCTGCAATATATATAAACCTGACCATACAGAGTAAGTGGCACCTTCTACTACATAAACAGGTTCATGCAACAATAGGTCCATTTCCACACTTTGTTTGAATGTGCATGACTCAACAAGAATGGTTTCAGTAGATGATGAAACCAAGTTTGAAATAGACATAGTTACATCTAACAGGAAGGCGTTGGAAGTCAATGAAAATGTTGGTTTGTTGCTTGAGTCTAATGGCTTCTTTTATGCTTATGAATGTTGGTCTACAGTTTCACTAGATGGAATTATCACGCTTCACCCATGGCCAAGAACTGTGGTTAGAAACCCTAGTAAATATAGCAAACAATTCCAGATAAACTGTAGGTTTTGATGATCTGCAGATTTTTTTCCCAAGTATCATCTGCAAGACAAATTGTTCATGATTAATACTAAAATGTCAGCATGCATTGAGACATGTGTCCGTTCACAGTACAATTTTACTGTCAAAAAGAAACTCTAAGCTAAAATCACCAGCTTCAGAAACGCCATGTATTATTAATAGTATTTTAATTATGTCATAGGTCAAAGTCATTTTGTGTTCGACTTGTCTGTCGATCCAAATCTTATTACCACTCCAGGAGCTGAATCTTTACCAAACTTTGTGTGGTTAATAACCATGACGGGTAGACGAGCTGATGACATTTGAGACTGTGATGTCATAGGTCAAAGTCATTAATGAAATTCTTGTTAGCAGCATACAGGGCTACTGGATCCTTGCCCAGGTGGAAGAACTGATAGGTCAAGGTCATGAGGGGTGGTATGTGATAATCTCATTACCGCCATAGGTACTGATTGGTCCTGTGGATCCTTGTCAGCGCATGTATCACTGGTCACCATGATGGGTAGAAGAACTGATAACATTTTTGAGGGTATGGGGTTGTCAGTAAACCATCATAGCCACCATAGGAGCTGACTGGGCTACTGGATCCTTGTCAGAGGAATGGAAGCACTGATAACGTTTTTCAGGTCAAGTTTACAGGAGGTCACCAATGAAAATCTCTACCAATCTAGGAGCTGACTGGGCTGCTGGATCCTCACCAGTATTTGTAAGGTTTGTCACTATGATAGGTAAAAGAAATGTCAATGGTCAAGATTAAATGCAAATTCAGTACTAAATGTAATTTCTGTAGGAGCTGACTCTGTAGGATATTTATCAGTTTGTTTGGCTACTCATTATAATGATGGTATGATGGATGGAAGAAATTAAAGGCTGCTAGCAAATTTTAAAACTGCAGGAGCGGAGTTGTTTACTGGATCTTTTCCAAACTTTGTGTGGTTAATGCCTATGATGGATAGAAGATCTGATAACAAGGTCAGTGTCACACAGGGTCAGATTTAAGTCGGAGCCATACTGACCGGGTTCTAGGCATTTCATTTTTTTTCTATAATCAAGCAGCATTACCATGGACTACAGTTTGCTGAACAAGAATTAACAGCATGGTGCTTGTTGAGTCCATGATTGTAATTTGATGGTGTTTCCAGCAGATTGGAGAAATAACATGAACACAGCAGAACATTTGTACATCAAACTTGGTCCGTTTCTTAAAGAAGTGGGTCTGCTTAACATTGCAGCACTGCAGATCCTTTGTTCAAGTCGTCTTAGCTGAGCCAGCGCAGAACTGAACAGGATTTGGTTTCCCGAGGACAGTAAATGTAAAATGATTTAAATTAGTGCTTGTCAGTTTAGCTTGTTAAGTGGTATGCTTTGCACTCTGGCCGTTACAGAGTAAGTGTTGATGGTACTGGAAAAAACGTTCATGCGGTTGAAAAGATTTGGAATGTGGCCAGGATGAACAGGAGAAGCCCTGTTTGACTCTGCTGACTGACCAGAATCTATCTCTCTCTGCCTGGTCTATGTCTGTGCCACTCTCTTCCTTTTTATCTCTCTGTTCTTTGTGACAGCACTGTCCTCTCTTAGCTGCAGTATTGACTGATGACTAGACTGTGATTATGTGTGTGTTGCAGATGGCTGTGAATAGTAGCTGAGGACACCACTGGGAGTTCTCCACCAGCAAATATGAATGGTAAGACCACTGTGGCTTGTGTGCATAAAGAACAGGGTAAATCTGTATGTGTCTAGTTGAGTGTGCTGGGAGAAACAGAGGGTATGTGTAAATTTGGCTTTGCAGATCCACTGAGGCAAACACAGGGCTACTTCTAGTTCAGTTTTGAGCTTTGTGGTAATTTTGAAGTCCATATCTTTTAAAAAAATAGCTTTGATGATAGTTTCAGTGAAGGGACTCAAGTTCCAGGATTAGCATGCAAACCCCATTTTCAGAAAAGTTGGAATTTTTTTTCCTGAATGCAATAAAAAGAGAAATCTGCAATGTGTTAATTTATGAGAACCTTTATTTAGCTGACAAAAGTACAAAGGAAAAATTTTATTATGTATTTTGTAAATATAGACGAAAGTTGGGAAAAGGTTAAAATAAGATTAAAAAGTGCACACAATATTCAAGTAACAGTTTGGAAGACTCCACATTAAGATGGCTAATTGGGAGCAGGTAAGGTATCGTGATTGGGTATAAAAGTAGCATCCATCAAAGGCTTGGTCTTTGCATGCAAGGATGGGTCATGGCTCATCCCTTTGTGCAAAAATTCACAAGAGAATTGTTAGTTCAAAAGGAACATGTCTTAGCACAGGACTGCAGAGATAAGACCTACAGCAGTGTACAATATTTTGAAAAGATTTTGACAATGTGGAGTCATCTCAGTATATAAAGAATCAGAATACTTTATTAATCCCGGGGGGAAATTGCTTAAAATTGAAACCCAGTATTGAATGCATGTAATCTTTGAGGCCTCAGGGAACACTGCCTAAGAAATTGTCACACTCTTGTGATAAATATAGCCGCCTGGGCTCTGGAGTACTTTGGAAAACCATTGTCACTTAATGCAGTATGTTGCTGCTTCCAGAAATGCAACTTCAAACTGTATTATTATAGGAGGAAGCCATACGTCAACTCTATGCCACTGAGATCTCTGGGACTGAGCTCATTTTAAAATGGACTGAAAGACTGTGGAGCTGTGGGTTGTGGTCAGATGAGTTTTCAACTTGTTTTTGGAAAAACTGGGTACTGAGTTGTCCATGTCAAAGATAAAAACAGCCGTTCAGATTGTTATCAGTGAAAGGTGCAAAATCCAGCATCTGTGATGATGTGGGGGTGCATCAGTACCCACAGCATGGCTGATTTGTATGTATGTGAATGTATCATTGACTGACTCTGAGGGATATATTAGGATTTTAGAGAGACGTATGTTGCCATCAAGGCAACTTCTCTTCCTGGGACATCCATGCATATTTCAGCAGGACAGTGCCAGAACACATTCTGCATGGGGTATAACATCGTGGCTTCGTAGACAGAGTGCATGTGCTTGACTGGCCTGCTGAAAATGTGTGGTGCATCATGGAGAGGAGAATCAGACAATGGACTGCTCACGTGTTGTATTAAGGATGAATGGACAAAAGTTCAAATTGCAGCAATTAGTATCCTCAGTTCCAGCGCTGTCAAAAAGTGGCATTAAAAGGAAAAGGAAAGGTCATGTAACACCATAGCAAACATAACTCTGTTCCAACTTTTGTTGTCTGTTGCAGCCATCAGACTCTAAATTTGTGTATATTTACAAAATACAATTAAGAAGTTCTGTAAAACTAATGAAAATCTTTTCTTTGTACTTTTGTCAGTTAATAGTTCATGTGAATTTTACAGATTTTTTTTTTTTTTATGCATTCTGGAAAATATCGTGTTTCTGAAAAGAGTCATTTGCATGTTCATTCGTTCACTGTGTCTGCTGACGTGCTGTGTACACTGACATGTACGCAGCCTTGGTAAATATTAGTGAAAGGGTCTTTTTCTAAGGTTCTGTCTGAACAAAGTGATACGATATCACAGTTTCATTATCACTTTGTCAATATTGGTGCATTCCCAACTTCTGACTACCACTGAGGCTAATTTCAGGGTACGCTTTCAGCTTAACTGTGTGAGTCGGTCTTAGTGGGTGCACCTGTTTTCCTGCTTGTATGTTTGGTAGTCATAAAATGGTTTCTTATAGTTTTATAATCATGGAAAGTGTATTCCTGTTTGCCTTGTTCAGGCTTAGGTTGTATATTGTGTAATTTACATAGATTTTAAACAGTGAGAAACTAAACAGAAGCTGTTTTTAAACTAAATCTAGAAATCACTGATATCTGATAAGTGAGCTAACATTAGTTAGAAAAATTAAACCTAGTGCTTCTTAGAGCTTGTTGCCTAGATTATGTAATGTCTGATGCTTCAAATGTCGTTTTCCCCTCAGGTGGTCCAAGTGTGTGGGCAATCACTCCAGAGGAGAGGGAAAAACATGATCAGAAGTTTGACACCCTCTCCCCAACAATGGGCTACGTCACAGGTGCAAACTCTTAAACTTGGTGTTTTTGCATGATTTGCACAGCAGTTGTACGGCTAGTATATTTCAGAATGCAATTTTATCATGATGAAATCGGGAGTTGTAAGTGGCTATGGCTGAGGTAGTAGAGCTGGTTGTCCACTAGTCCTTGGTTCTTCCACATGCTGGTGCCCTTGGGCAAAACACTGAACCCTAAGTTACTCCAGATGGCATGGCAGTACTGTGTGTGTGTGTGTGTGGGAACGGGTGAATGGAAAAACATTGTAAAGCACTTCACAGAGCTGCAAAGGTTTAAAAAAATGCTACATAAATGCAGATCATTTACAACACATGCGGGAAACCTATGAGCTGAAGGCCAGAACCAACCTACAGACCATCTCAGTCTGGATCAGTCAAGCTTGATACATCTTAAAAGACAACAAAACAACCTCCAAAGAAGTCAGTAAAAGGCAGCATTATTTTAAGGAATCCTGAGCTAAATGACTGCATTGAGGCTTTACTGCAAATATGTATCATCAGTCATCTATGCAGTGGTACATATTACACAGTTGGCAAGATGGATTTCACTTTTAATGTCACATATGGGTGAAAGTTGAATATATTGTCATCGTAACTTGTAAGCATGTTTGGAGTCAGTTATCCAATGTGTGGCCCTGTGCTTACTTTATCTAAATCAATGTTGCCGGAGAAAAACGTAGCCCACCTCTGATGTACAGTAATAAACAAATACATGTAAATACAGATGCTCAAGTGACTTATAAACTCCACTTTAGGCACATATATTAAAATACATTTAGTCTTGTAAAGATTTGCATTTGTAAATGGATAGAAATTTGTCATCTCTGCAGTCAGCAGAATCAATTTTTAATCTGGTTTTTCCATTTCCTCTGTATATCTCCCCTCTATAGGAGACCAGGCCAGGAAGTTTTTCCTCCAGTCAGGGCTGCCTTCCTCTGTGTTGGCTGAAATATGGTAAGAAACACACACATTTGTTAGTGTTATGCTATTGTGCTTTAAGAGTCTTCCTGAGAACCCATCACTGTTTCCTCATTGATGGTCTGTTTGTCTCCCAGGGCTCTGGCTGATATGAATAAAGATGGAAAGATGGACAGGCTGGAGTTTTCCATTGCTATGAAGCTCATAAAGCTAAAACTTCAGGGTACACCGCTTCCTTCATCGCTGCCAATTATCATGAAGCAGCCTCCGGTGCCCGCTCCCAATTTGAACCCCACCTCAACCTTGACCAACCCTGCCTATGGTATAATGTTCTTACTACACTGTTCAGTTTTACAATGCAGATTTCTTAAATAGGTATAACGTTAAACATAACAGCAGAAAAGGAAAGAGTTTCTGTGACTCTTGTGTAGAGGAAAATATATTACCTTTATACAAAAAGCTCCATTCAGGGATTATGTAGCACTTAGACTAATCTGAACTGTGCTTGACCGTTGCCTCCGTACACATACATTTGATTGCTGTGATCTAAACTGGTGTGTCAATTTGTCTGTTTGCATCGTAGGTATTGGTACTATGATGCCTGGAACAAACCTTACCATGTTGACTCCTATGTCCATGTCAGCCCTCTCACCTTTGACACCGATGACAGGCCTTACCCCGATGGTTCCTACAGCAACAGGACTGAACCCACTAATGGGCTCCACAGCAGCTAGGCCCCTGGTACCCACTATGGGAAATGCCACACTACCTAATGGCACCATGGGACTTCTCCAGCCAGTTCCTGCTGGGGGTTTGACTACTGGTATGTATGATTCTTTTTCTCTTTATCTATTTGCTCTCCTTTTTCTTTGATATTGTGTATCTGTAACAGCTCTGAAAGGAAAACCATTAGGATGGTGTCCTGTGTTATTAAATGCACACATAGCATATTGTGGTAGCTTATCCAAGTTTGTGTTGTCACAACTGAAAGAGACAATAAATCGGTGTCTGGAGCATGAAGCCTGGTTTTACCTAAAAGGGCTCAGAATTGAGAACTTTCTTCTGAATATTTTCAAGGTATTTTTGTTTTCAGGGAAGTCTTTGTGCAATATTGTGTACCACTCTCATTATAAACTGCTGTGTTCTGGTTCCTATAGGTACCATTTATCAAAATCACGTGTTTAGGGCCTGTGAGGCGTATTGTCCTCTTGCAAAGTTGTGTATTCACATTTCTTTTTCTGTATGGATTAAAGCAATTTTGCATTCCTCTGTGAAAAGAGTAGTACATACCATTGTATTAAATGTTGGAAAAGTCTTAGTTTCACAGAAAAAGTTACTCTTGTTCCCTTACAGTAGAAAAAGCATTTTTAGCCCTTTTCGTACTAAAGTTAAACCCACAAACAATTTTCAGCTATACCATCATAATTGGAAAAGGGATTTTCTAATGATCTGTCAGCTTTTTAATAGGAGAAACTTGCATTAGCTAACATAGTGTGCCAGATTTGCATGTAAACTTTTCCAGAATTGAAGGCTGCGCCAACTTAGAAGTGATTAAGTTTGGAGTCAACCAGCAATGGAATCTAGAGCAAGAAATTTTGGATCATATTTTCTCAAATACATATGTTTGAAAATGATAAAAATTGGGAGACATCATTTCTATAATTTTTAAGAAAATATCACAAACTAATCGGAAACTAGATATCTTCCTGGTTCCAGGGACTCAATTAATGCAGGGTAAGGAGGGACTTTTGAACCTTGGCTTAGGTATGCAGTGTTGGACTGGTCTTGTTCATTTTGTGGTTACTGCTTGATTGATGGTTATTAGCTGTTTCTTATAGCGTGAAAACTGCTGAGGAGAAATGCCATGTTCTGATATTAAATACTGTATATGTGCTGACGATGAAGGCTATTACAGGTAACTAAAATTCAACCAGAAAACTAAAACTAAATGCGAAAAAAGGTTTAAATAATAATATAATAATAAAAACTGGACATGTGATAAAACTAATAAATGATAATGTGAGCTCACAAAACTAACTATAATAAAATAAAAATATACAGCAAATGCCCTCAGATTTAGTTTCTGTCAATTTGGCCAAATTTGGTAAAGCAATCTGTCTGAGGTTTTGGTGCTTCTGTTTGAGAGTCAGGATGTCTACATGACCGAGAGGCACCTACCTTCGCAAAGTTTTGTGTTTGTATTGCAATTTCTCATCCAAATATCTTAAATCCTCCCCTGAAAAATATCATCCATATTATAATAATTAAGAAAGTTTGAAATTGACACTGACACTATTAAAACCTAAACTAAAACAAAGCCATAAAACTAAACTGAAATGAGAAAACCCATTCAGGAAACTAACTGAAACTAAACTGTCTTGAAAACAAAAACTCAAAACAAATTAAAAACTAATTAGAAAATACAAAACTATAATAATTCTGCTCATGAAGTATTTCTGCTGATTTTAAGAGAAAGGGAGGGAAATGGAATGACTTCTGTTCTTTTTTCCAAGTCAGGTCTCTGTCTCATCTCTATACAAATAGCCTCTCTGCCCTTGGCAAGGTTAAAGTAGTGATTCCAGTATATTACTTAGCATCTATAGGTCTCCCTTCCCTTTCAGAAAATTTTAAAAACAAAATTCATAAACGCAGAGGAAATGAACATAGTATTTTATATTTGTGTTTACATTTTTGAATAAAATGCCTTTATATTGTTTTTTTAAATACAAGCAATTGATACATATGTGTATGTGCTTCAGGTCTACCTTTGTCTGCGACCTCTTACGCCTCTCCGCTTGGGCGATCCTCTTCTCCTGCTGGTATAAATATGGGCCCAGCACTGCTCGACCTGGGTTCCAGGTAATACCTGTGCATGTGCAGAAATCTGGAAGCTTGGATCTGAACAACCTCTGATTTATTTAATCAGGCCTTTAAGTGAGCAAGCATTAAAAATTTGGTGAAATCTGTCTTTCAGCTCCAATTCCTCATCCCCATCTGTGATGTCCCCCATGAATGCCGTTCCCAGTGACTGGGCCGTACCACATGCCTCCAGACTTAAATACAGACAGCAGTTCAATAGCTTGGATAAACAGATGACTGGATACCTCACTGGTATGATATGTTTGTGTGTCTATGTGGATGTGCACTGTGTAGGTTAAACAAAACCAAACCTTGTATGGAATTTAGGTGTGGATTATCATGAACAAGAGTAATTGATAATTTTATACCAGCGCCCTTCTTCTTTTCTGTGTACCAAGCTTTAGTTACCTTTAAGGAAGTGGAGACTATAGTAGCAGGTGTGTTCATACACAGGGTTTCTCAACACATGTGCACACACACGCACGCTCAGGCAAGTATGATTTGCCTTTTTGTTCTGCAAGCATTGCGGAACCTGTTCTTTTGAAAAACCAAAGATTTAGTGGCATAACAATGCAGCTGAGAAGTTTTATTATTTCCACACTAATGTGACTGGCCTTTTAATGTGCATTGTGTCACAGTAAATAATTAACATGAACATAGGTTCTTTTTATTTATTAGAGTTCTTGTCATTGTCTTGTAAACGTTTTGAAAAAGTTGTTTTCTTTATGCTGTCACCTTTTCTTGATCAAAGTCAGTATCCATCCATCCATCCATCTTAACAAACATGCCCTCCCTCTCCCTTGCCACCTCCTCCAGTTATTCTGGAGGACACCAAGCCTCCTGAGAGTTGTATTCTAGTTCTCCTCACAGCCCCTACGTACTTGGCTGCAAACTACCCCAGTGCAAAAGCAGAGACGAGATTCTGGGACCACCAAATCTGACACCTTCTGCTCCTTGGCTATACCTAGAAATTGTGTCCATAAAAATTATGAATAGAATCTGTGACAAAGGACAGTTCTGGTAGAGCCCAACACCCACTGGAAATGAGTCTGATTTATTGCCACCAGCGTGATCCAAGTTCTCTCAATAGTTGTACAGGGGCCAAATGTCAATTATCTAGGGTCATTTTAGTTCCTTTTACCCCTTTCAGGGTTAGACTTTGGACTCTTCTGTCAAGGACATCTTATTTCAATCTTGAAATGCACCAGCCTCCTGTCACATTTTAAATGTAATTTAATGTATATATCATCATACATTGTACCAGACCTGACACACTTTCCATTTCCACCACATCACCCACACCTCTGTGCTGTACAGTTCTGACATTTGTCCCACATGTTACCAGGTCAGCAAGTGAGAAATGCAATGTCAACTACAATGCTGACACAGACACAGCTGGCCTCCATCTGGTGAGATTATTTGTGTGTTTGTGTCTGTACATGCCTTTTGATTACTACAGTCAGGTTTGTCAGCCTGAAGTAGGGCACGTGATTCAGTTACATCTGTATGACAATAGCTCTTTCATTGTTAAGGAAAACATTGCTTCCAAAATAAGGCTGTAAAAGGTATCTATTACTGGTTTAACAAAAGGTGATTAAGTCTTTACTTCAAAGTTAAAACTTTGTGCAACTTAAGCAGTTGAACACAAGATTGTGTTTATTTACCAAAGTATATGTTATAAACAGCTGCTTATGTGATCACCAGATATACTGCATGCATTAGAGTGTTTTATTTAGTGTTTCCTACATTTGGCTGTAACTGGTTATTGTCATTAAATTAAGTTTTATTAATCATATATACCCATGTATCTCATGCTTTAACAGCCAATCTCTAAATGTCAGAGTAGAGTGGAATCTGTCAGCTGCTTAGAATTTCAGTTGCTTCCTTAACCAGCAAGTAAAAAGCCTTTACGTCCAATTTGCAATCCTCCTGCAGGAATTTATCTGACGTAGATAAAGATGGAAAGCTAAAAGCTGAGGAGTTTATTCTGGCAATGCATCTTGTGGACATGGCAAAGAGCGGACAACTACTTCCATTAACACTGCCAGCTGAGCTGGTACCACCCTCACAAAGGTATGTGGATGCCTGTGATCCATTTGATGAAAATCTCTCAAACATCCTCTGTATGTAAATGTTTGACGTATGATTTTGTGTACTAACCCTTGGTTATATTAATATGTTGCTCTATGAGAGATGTTGTAAATGGTGAATTTTTGAGAAATTATATGAAATCTATATTGCAGGGGTGCCATGAATGGCTCCAGCTCTTCCCTGATTGATGACTTGGACATCGAACCGCCACAGAAGCCCAAAACCAATAGTCAGTACACACAGTACCAACCCTACAAACATGCTGCAGTCTTGTTTAATTGCTGCTTTGTGCACAATTCAATTCAATTCAATTGTATTTATATAGCGCCAGTTCACAACAAAAGTCGCCTCGAGGCGCTTCACACTGTAGGGTAAAGATAAAACAGTGTTAAAAGGAAAACCCCAACAATCCGATGATCCCCTATGAGCAAGCACTTGGCAACGGTGGGAAGGAAAAACTCCCTTTTAATGGGAAGAAACCTCCAGCAGAACCAGGCTCAGGGAGGGGCAGCCATCTGCCT
>VUQH01035079.1:0-14553 GCA_015106775.1 Etroplus canarensis
GCAGTCGGTAATGAAGATATTCCATTTTTTGAACACGCATATTTTTTTATATTTATATGTGTAAAAACATACACACGAGTTTATATATGGATAAATAAATAAAATCCATTAACAGTGTGATAATATATCTGTATTTATGAAGAGAGGGGGGCAGAGAGAGAGAGCAATGAAGGTGCACTGAAAGGGCGTTCATTCTGTGTTGCTCCTGAAATTACCGTAATTCTACTAATATTCGCGCATTCAGATTTCAGACGCGGCTGGCGTGACCGCAGTTCAGTACCGGAGTATCCAAGTGTGTAGCCGTGGCTGTGGTGATAGCAGTTTATTGTGAACAGTTAGGTTCCAGTCAGTGAGGAAGAGTCCTCTGAAATGTGAAACGTATGACGTTATAACTCATACGTTTCACATTTTTACAATAAAGCATATCACGTTATAACGTGATACGTTTCACGTTTTTACAATAATTATTTCCTTCAGTTACCCTATATTATGTATAGCTGTATTATCAGTTAACTATAAAGAATTAGCACACTCTATGTATTTTTGTGTTAAACTCATAAACTATAATCATTTTTTCCTTTTATTGCTTGAGGCTAATACATTTTTATCTTTGTTGGATTGGATTATATTTTCCCTTTTTAACAGAGTTCATAAGGGTCTAAAATGTGTTAAGATGTTGCAATAAACTTGATTTAAAAAACATCAAAGGTCTTAGTTCAGCCCTCAGATTTCATGCTGCTGGATTTTAACAATCTGTGCTCTCAGTCATTTATATTCAAAATGGAATAAATTTTTGCTTATCTGTAACTTGCTTGACAGTTTTGCATCTTTTCAGCCTTTCATTTCTGCCACACTGATGGTATTACAGAAGAAAGTGGCAGAGGGAGACAGAAAAAGTGGATAATAACCTTTATCTTTATTTTTTTCTTTCTTGCTTCACAGGTTGTCCAATTGAAGAGCTCCCTCCTGAGGGCCCCCCTGCTGACCGATAACAAGCACAGCATACTGGTCCGAGAGCTTCATGAGAGTGTGTTTATAACCATAACCCCACATCTGTGTGTGTGCGTGTGGCACCATGCTGTGGACAGTGGTACTGGCGCTGCTGGTGCTTCTGCTGCTGCAGACTCAGCTGTCTGTATGCTTAAGGGAATTACGCACCGGGGTTTCTAGTTCCCCCGTCTACTCGCCTCCGTCATCCCCTTCCTCCTCTTACAATGCTACCCAGCAGCGGCTGCCCGGAGCAATTATTATTGGTGTCCGGAAAGGTGGCACCAGAGCCCTGCTGGAGATGCTCAACCTGCACCCAGATGTGGAGGTGGCAAAGGCTGAGGTAAAAGACCATCACTGTCATTGACAGTGCTGTCACAGGTGGTGGTAAAGTTTTGCTCAGGTTGCACTTAAATCTAATTTTTGAATACTTTTTCTGTGCTTGATTTTTCCATCGTCTGTTACTTAATAAATTTATTAACTTGTCTCAAAGTAAAATAAGTTAAACTGGGGTAAATTGCTCCCCTTTGAGAACAACTATTCTTTTAAACTATCCGCTTTGGTATTTTGGCAGAGATTTTTATGCCCTTCCTGATGAAACTCTCCTGTGGTGGGAGGGGCTTGTGTCTCCAACTGAACTCAAACTAGGGACCTTTCGCTATATACAATTAGCCTTTTATATCATTTCAAGGGGAAATCCTCTCTTAAAATGCATTTTTACATATTACAAAAATTGGACTTCTGTTTTTAAAAAAAAATGTGAATCACTCTTTGGGCGAGAACAGTAAAAGTTTTCCTCACATATTCTTATTTTATGCAGTTAAAATTACATCAACGTTCCTTAAAAACCACTTGTTTGATTTCCCTGCATTAGTAAAATTATTTTAAGAAAGAAAAGCAACCTTTATTAGTCCCCACAAGTGGGGAAAATCCAAATTCTACACTCTGTTATTAACATACACAATTCTACATGCAGGTCTGACAGAGCCAGTATACACACATTGGTGGAGAGGTGTCAGAGTGAGAGGGCAACCCCTGAAGGGTGCCAGGGGAGAAATGTAGGGGGGTTTTGTGCCTTGCTTAGGGGGTGAACCGACACCTCTCCAGCTTCCAGCCCACACCCCATCTTTAGTGGTCCAGCAGTGTTCTGCAAGGTTTCTTGTTCCGGCTTCCAGCCTGCACACACATAGTGCTCTGAGTCTTGAACCGGCGCTCTCTGGTTCCCAAGCCAAGTCCTGACAGACTGAGCCACTGCTGCCCCCATTTTAATGGTAGTCAAAGAATAGCAAGACCACTGCCCTGCAGAAGCTTGCAGTGATTTTGTGTTTAAGGTGGCAAAGAGTTGGCAAAGAAAATTCTGTCAGAAATAAATACCAAATGATGTAAATGTTAGTTAAAAATTCATTGAGTTATAATGATTTTAGCTGTGGACAGAACTTCTGCCTCTAAAAATCTGCATGAGGAGACATTGCTCCAACAATATAGTGGCTGTGCTGAAGCACAAAATTCAATCTCAAGGTAATGGAGCTAACAAACCGCACCAGGTGCATATACATGGCAAAAGTGTAAATATCTTTGCACTGAGGGGGTTGGAGATGCATCCCAGCTAAGAACAAAAGCACTTAGACTTTTGCCCCACTTCAGCAACTGAAAAAAATTCACACCCCACACCACACAAAATTACACGTCTCACACCCCAGAATTTTATTAACAATAATAAAAGGATCAGTGCTGAATTTTACTTGAATAAAGGTGCATATTATCAGTATTATACGTTTGCTTGTTTCTTTTCATATACAAACAATATCAATTCACCTTAGTTTCACTCAGTATTATTTTACCTTGTTGGCCACACTCCCAACAGTGGGGCCCACCCCACAGTTTGTGAACCACTGGCTCAGAGGCTCTCTGATCCTCAAATGCCTAAGAGTTTCTGACAGACACAATAACTCAGGCAAAACACAAAGTCAGCGGTACAGAAAGGAAAAGACGAAGCCAGAGCAAGGACAGCTCAGTTTCTGTGCAGTCTGTTGTGCACTTTTATGATTATGAATGATGGCGGGCCCGTCCTGAAGAAGCTGCACACAGAGAAATTCTAACCAGGATAATTTAAGATGAGGACTATGAAGTTAGAAGGCTGGTGCCAAAGAATAGATTGGTTTAGACAGGATGGTGACTAAATGAAAAAAGTGTTTTAGATGTTAAAAAAGGATTAGAAATAATTATATGTTCCGAAAAGTTTCTTAACGTATCAATACAGACAGACATTTCAAAACAGCTGGGTCAACAGGTGGCATAACCATGAAACCATGAAGGCTCTTTTTTCTTCACCTATATCAACACACAAAACACCTTCTGTATCACCTGACAGGTGCACTACTTCAATGTGGAGGAGCACTACCGCAGAGGTCTGGCCTGGTACCGAACCCAGATGCCCTTCTCCCTCCCAGGTCAGCTGACAGTGGAGAAGACCCCCGGCTACTTTGCAGCTCCTCAGGTTCCTGCACGAGTGTGGGACATGAACCCTGCTGTCCGCTTGCTACTCATTGTCCGGGACCCAGCTGAGAGGCTGATCTCGGACTACACCCAGGTTCTGCACAACCGCTTAACACGACACAAGCCCTACCAGCCCCTAGAGGAGCTCCTGCTCCACAAGGGCCACATTGATCCTGGATACAAAGCACTGCAGAGAAGCCTGTATCACCAGCATCTTGCCCGCTGGCTGGAGGTCTTCCCCAGGGAACAGATCCATGTGGTGGATGGAGATGCGCTTATTCGGGATCCCTTCCCAGAGCTAAGAAAAGCAGAGAGGTTTCTGGACCTGCCACCCAGAATCAACCCTAACAACTTCTACTATAACACCACCAAGGGCTTCTACTGCCTCCTGTCGGCTGGACATGACAAGTGCCTGGACGAGTCTAAGGGCAGACCACACGCTCCACTGAGCACCCAAGCCTTGAAGAAGCTTTGCTGGTACTTTAGAAAGCCCAACAAGTTATTCTTTGAAATGGTGGGGAGGTCGTTTTCCTGGTGCTGATTCATTTGTGAAGTGCTACAGTGGAGCTAATACACCTCCTGAACAGTGCTGGACGCATTAACGGACGCAGAGGGAAAGAGAAAACTGTGTTTTTGTAGGTAGATGAATGGGAACATTTTAGTTCGGTTAAAGTCAAAAACATCCCTTTTGTTGATACCTACTCAGGTATGAATGTGACCAACATGTGCAGCACAAGTGGAGAAAACAAACTGCTCATGTTGAACCTGTGGCTGACTCAAACCTTTACCATGACCATGTTGGTGCCTCCAGGGAAAAACTCACTTGATAAAGCTACAGAAGCTGTGCCATACGCAAGTTTGAAACTAAAAGTGCAGCTAACTGTTTGTTAGTTCTTATGTGTGGGCTGTTAAAAGAACACGTGCAGACTTTGATGTGATGTAGAAATAGTCGTTAAGACAGTTGCATTGATTAATTGTTGCACTATGAACTCTAACTGCATAAAAAGCCAGTCAAGGTTCAATGCAATTTGTTTTAAACAAAGAACAAGTCCTTGCTTTGATTTTTCTGAACAGCTGTAAAATATTTGTGTTTGTAAAAACATTTTAGTTTAGTCATCATGGGCACTTTTTGCTGTTTTATTGACTATATGCTTTTAAGCTCTTTTGGATGAAGATCACTGAAAACTTGTTTTTGCTTTCTTTTTATGCCCAAGGCCAGCATTGTCCTATTGCTAGTTTGTGTTATTTTTTAAGATGTCCTTCCAATAAATGTCTTCAGTCCTATAGTCTCTTCCCTGAACTCCAGCTATGAGGTTTAAAGGGATTTGAAATGTCAAACATAAAGACACAGTGATAAAGAGTCAGTGACAGCCTTCTCTCGAAGCTCCTATCCCTTCGAAGTGGATGAAGATGTTCTCTGTCAGTGTCTATTGAACATGTTCTTTACATTGGAGATCAAAGCAAGCCTACGTTTCTTTTCATCATTAAGATATTCCTGTCTTGGTGTTGCCTCCAGTTTCACCACCACACAGTAACAAAAGACACCTGTAGGTCACCAGAAGGGTTCTGACTTTATTCAGAGCCAGCATGGTTTTCAAACCTTAATTCAGTTCATCTGGAATGACTTTAAATGGCTGAAAAGTCATGACGACAGTACATAGAACTTAAGCTTCGTGATTAAAGGAAAGCTGTGCTGCTTCTAACCCAGACATGTCTTTAGTTAGATGTGACTGATGTAGTCTCAAAGTACATTCCACTAGACAGTTTAAATAAAAGTTCTGTGGTAAAGTTATTTAAAAGCATGAGGTATAACTATCGCTACATTTTCTCAGTGACAACTGGTGGTTGCTGAAAAACATGTCAGAATAAGGCAAAACCAGTATTCTACACTATCAGAAATATGAATATAGTAATTCATTTCAATTCGGTTCAGTTCAGTTTTGTTTATATAGCACCAATTCACAATGGGAGTTGCCCCAAGGTGGTTTATACTGTAAGGTAGAGACCCGGTAATATTAAAGCAAAAATCCCACAATCAGACAGGACTATGAGCAGCACTTGGCGACGGTGGAAAGAACAACAACAGCAAGTAAGCCTGCACTGTGACAGCAAAGTGCTGTATTAGGAAAATGTGGTACTATAAGGTCTTCAACCCTAGTACTGCTAGCTAGATGACCAGCTAGATGACCATCAGTGAATGAAAACACCGGAAGTGATCAATATATAGACAACCGGCAGTACACGAAACATATCTGGGACATCAGTATATTGAGGTCCTGCAGGACTAGGGTTAAGATAGGCTGGTGCCTGATTATTCAAGACTTTGTATGTTAGGAGAAGCATTTTAAATTCAATTCTTGATTTAATGTGGTATAAGTCCATTTCTGTCCCTACAGTTATAATCTCTACAAAAGCCTCTCCTAGAGGTTATTTATTGGTCCCTCAATGTAGCTCGATGAAATGGTATTAAAGAAGGTTTACTGACAATGAAGATGACAGATAAATGAGAAGCCAAAATGTGGGCCAGAGGAAAGTCCTCAATGAGGACTGATGGTGGCTCCCATGCCGGAAGATCCCCCCTGGAGAGAGGATGACAAACAGAGAAAGCCTGAGGTAGAATCGGACAAGGAAACAAGAGCAAAATGTGTGGGGCAGGTAGGCATTAATAGATGGACACTGGGAAGGGCAGTGATTCTCCTGAATCTCAAATTTAAAAGGGCATAAATGGTACATGTATGTTCCCAAGCAGTAAAAGAAAGTAAAATACGTTAATTGTTTCTTCTAGAGATCAGGCTGCAATACCAGTACACAATCTGTGTTTGACCAAATACAAAACAAAATTGGTTAAAAGTGTTAAATACATTCTGATAAGATTCTTTTTTATCTGTCTTTTATATCGGTCATGGTTCAGAAGTTGGCACTGTCACCTCACCACAAGAAATCTTTGGAATGATATCTTCCTTTGCCCTTCCTGTACCTGGAGGATTGTTTCAGTTTCCTCCTAGATGCAAGTGGTTAATTGTTGATTATAAGTTGGCCTTATGTGCAAATATCTGATAGATAAAACTTTGAGTGGTCAGTAACACTAGTAAAGCACTATACAAATGCCTCTCCAGCATAAATTCAAAATAAATAAAATGCATAAAGTTTAGAAAACCTTTTTTTTGCACTGCTTTACAATAAGATGCAAAGGTCTCACCAGAACTTGAAGACTAGTAAGACTCAGACTATGAGTATACAAATAAGTTCCCCCTGTCAAGGGTACAGTACCTTGGGGCAGCAGTGGCTCAGTGCGACAGTGAATGGCTGGGAACCAGAGGGCTGCTGATGTGGTGCTGGCTTGATACTTGCTTGGCAGTTGGAGGCCCCCTGTGGAGGCTGGAGCCACCCCATCCCCTTGAGCACCGCCAAGGTGTCCCCAAGCAAGGCACCAAACCCCCACTGTGCTCCCTGGCAGCTGCCTTGTTCCCGCTCACATCTGTATCTCAACTGCATGTAAAGTATGTGTATACGCCTACAAAATACAGCATGTTAAGATCTGGTAATTTCCCATTAGGGGATTAATAAAGTTTTTCTTCTTCTTCTTCTCCTTCTTCTAGAGGTTACTTCCTCAGTGTGTCATATCCAGGCTAGATAGAGGACCCCAAAGCAGACAAGGACAACTGAGCAAGTTTCTGGAGTTTTATTGTTAAAAATGTGAACAGAGGCTGAGAGTCTTTTAGGCAGGGTGTAGGAACGAGGCAAGGTGAAGAGTGAGTGGCCGGTGAGTAATCCTGAGTGGGACAACTTTCGACAGGGGTTTACAGAGCCGAGGCTGGTGCAATGGTAGTGATCTGAGATGGAGGGGGAGAGGGTGTTAGTAGTTGCAGAGTTACACCAAACTGGAAAACTAACTGATGTCTATACAAACAGGCCAGAAACACAGGCTGAAAAAGGAAGTTAACTGAGCCAAAGTTGTTACCACTGAGTTATAATGAAAGTGGATAACAGGGCCAGTCTTTAATACACAGAATGCAGATGGTTAAATCGAGACCAGGTGTGCCACCTGGGAGCTCACAGGAGCTGGAAGAAGAGGACACGCCTCCCACAATGCCTTGCACCTGCCTTTCACACATACACTCATGCCAAGAGGGAGAGAGAGGGAGAGAGAAGGAGGAAAGCAGAGGAAAAAGGAAAGGGTGACACTGGGGGCCGCCTGGAACCATAACACAGTGAGTGTAATGGTGATGGTGATCTTATCTAATGGCTTGTTTTGTCTGAATAATTGGCAGTAAAATCACAAAGTAACTAAATCTACACTGACACGAAAGATAAAGGATATTCAACTTGTAAAAAGTAATTTTAGGCATATTTGCACTTAAGATGATGACTGATCAATTTTCAAAATAGTTACATGAAAGAATCTATAGACTTTTTGGATTGCATTTGTTTAAATAACTGACACACTACCCCTGGGTGTACCTCCCTTTCTCCAATTTCAGTTGAAGTAGGCCCTCTCTCAACCCTACTAGATGAGTGCATGGATGTGTTTAACCCAATGAATTATACTGCTGTACTGGAATCCATCCATCCATCCATGCATCCATCCATCCATCCATTCATTCATCCATCCATCCATCCATTTATCCCTCCAGCCACCTCCTCCAGCTCCTCTGGTGGGACACCAGGAGATTCCTGACTTTTTTAGTGCAGCAAAAAGTAAAGTTAAGAAAAACTTGTTTGTCCAAGACTCAAAAGATAATTACAAAATGATTTCTTCCAGAAGGTTTTCACCATTTCTGCTGCTCAAAGAGTGAATGTGTACTTTCAATCCCAAGCAATAAGTTGAAACATGCTAAATTTTTCCAGAAAACTGGGGAAAAACCTGTTTAGTAAATAAAAAACAGAAAACTACTTTTTTTATTTACTATTGTAATAATTCACCTGGTCCTAATACAATATTGTTTTGTGTAGTTGTATTATAAAGCCCTGCAGTTCTGTTTTCTTTCAGCATAGTGTGTCTTTGTTGCCTTGGCACAGCACCTTCTGCATTCCCAGAGAGCACATGTCAATCACATAAAAATTTGGTACTGCAACAAATTCTTATTTGAATTTTAAGGCAGGGAAGGGAAGGATGAGTTTCTTTAGGAGCTGCTTTCTTAGTTTTTACCAAAGAAACGCTGTGTCTGCTGATGCTGACAACTGTTTTTTTCACCATTTTCAAGGAAACCAGTCATGTAGAATCCTTCATTCTTTGTATGCAGGAAGCATGAGGTGTTTTTACACTAAATGATTTCAAGAATTTATAGGTTGAATTGTAGTTCTTGTTTAGTCTGAATGACATAGAGACTAGATGAAAAAGAATTTCTGAATTCTCTCCTTACAAGCCATCACCGTTTTGTGTGATGCATTTCAGGCATCTCAGTGTGCTGCAGAATATAATGGGAGCTGAAGGTTGACCTCTGGCTGTCACACTCCCACCACCCTCAAGAGAAAACTGTAAAGCGGGAGACAAAGAGAGATGTAAGAATAAACAAATGATTCTCGCTCTTTGAAGATGTGAGGCAGCTCCGTCTTTCATGTGTTCCCACAGAGGCCCACACTCATGTGGACAATGCATCTGATGTCACTCTCAATCACAGAAATCTTTATTTCACGCATTGGGGTTCCTGAGTTTGCTGGAGTTTCATAACCAACTTTTTCTTGACCTGAAAGTCTCAGGATCAGGTTTATTTTAGAAGACTTGATAGACAGGGTAAAGGGGTAATCTGCAGGAAGATGAATGGTATGCGGTAGAAAGTCCAACACTTGCATTGTAGAATAGAGGAAAAAGTACCATAACATAAAATTTTCTTTTCGAAGCCATAATGGCTATCCCTGGAGCCTTTCCCAGATGTCTTAGGGTGAGAAAAGGCATCACAGGCCCTTGGTCCCCTGAACTAACGGGAACATCACTGGATGCTAACTTTACACGTAGCGTGAGAACTATAAGTAATATAACAGAACAACAGAGCAGTGTTTTACACTCTCTGTTTACCTGCATCTTAAGAACAACAGCTTTTTGTATAAATTTGTTGAGGGTGGAGAGATATGTGCATATAGAGCATCTTCAAATGTTGGAGAGGGAATGTGTACTCCCCAGTAAGTATGATGATTATGGCCTTGAGTCCAGACTTAAATATCCCAACAACTACTGAATGGGTTATCATGAAACACTGCACAGACATTCCCACACAGCAAATCTGTCTAACTTTGGTGGTCCTTTGGCTTTACCTTTGCTGACATGAGAGACTTTTGTGGTTCTGAGTGCATTGTAACAACTTCTGTAAGGATTGCAAACACTTATTTCACCACAGACTGAGCCGGTAATTGTATGGTTTTTTTTTCTTCCAGGCACAAGTGCACTTAAATGCTGTCACAGAGTTTAAGTTTGTAGAACAAATGGCTGCTCACACAAATGTGGAAACCTGTTTCCAAAAAAGAGACACACTAGCCTAAGCGAGTGCAGACATGAGTCAGACTCTGATTTGAAATGTGTTTTGTTGCACAGGATAATCTTGAAATAGGTTCATAAGCGCTTAGTAATTAATAAAAATAATAAATCAGTGTGATTCGGAGTTGAGATTTTAGATTTTTGCGGCTCAGTATATTAGAGGAGTTTCCACAGAGGTCAGCCCCATTAGTGTAAGGCTGTGAGTCACCACGCATTCGAAGCACAACATGTTTCATTATTTCAGAGTCATTACACCTCTGAGTCAGGCATGAGTAAACAAAACTTCAGAAGTGTCTGTGGATAATTTTCTTTTTAATAAACCAGCTTTCTGTTCCTGTCACCCAGAGAGGTGATTGTTCTTCTGCTGTCTCATCACTCGTTGCTTCCGTGTAATTTGCAGATCAAAAGACATTATCTGACGCTTTAGCCTTTGGGAACTGCAAGGGGAGTAATGAGATGAGGATGACACTGAGGCGTTGTGAGGATAAAAAAAACTAGAAAACTAGCTTCTTGTAAGGGATTATGAAAAAGTAAAAGATTGAAGTTGTTCATGATTTTGTAAATTCTTAGCTTGGTTAGTTAAGCTGGAGAAGTAAGGGAAACTCAAAGACTAAAAGACGGCCGTAGCTTCTGAATCTAAAAAGTGAATCCATTGCAGATGTGCATTTACACCTGCATGCTTTCACATGGCAGCAACTTTTCAAACACAGAATTGACAAGTTGCTACCATGTGATCATGCAGTGTCCTCAGATCTGCCCTTGGTCATCATGTCTGGTATTGCACTATGTTGCACACGTTGCACTTTATTTTTTTATTTTTTAACTTAAATTTTAAACTGTGAGAAAAAAAACCCTCCTGTCATATGTCTATATGTTTATATTATGTCTATATGTTTATATGTTGCACCAGGTCCTGAAGAAACGTTATCTCATTTCACTATGTTCTGCGTCAGCTAAATGTGGTTCGAAATGACAATAAAACTCTTGAATCTTGAATCTCTTGGTTTCAAAACACCAAGATGGCAGAAACTCAAGGCCTCACTTTGGAACTTCACTAACGATGGATGATGTTAATGTGGTTAACATCACCCATCATTGTCAGCTGCATGTCCATGATGCAAATCTCCTGTTCCACGACATCGGAAAGCTGCTCTATTGGATTAACATCTGGTGACCGTGAAGGTCATTTGAGTACAGTAACTCAGTCATGTTCAAGAAACCAGTTTGAGATGATTTTAGCTTTGTGACATGGCGTGTTATGAAGGGATGGACATGGTCAGCAACAATACTCAGGTAGGGTTTGGCATTTAAGTGATGATCAGTTGGTACCGAGGTGTCCAAAGTTTGCCAAGAAAATATCTCCCACACCATTACAACACCAGAATGGACCATTGATACAAGGCAAGATGGATCCATGCTTTCATGCTTTTCATGCCAAATGTTGACACTATCACCTGAATGTTGCAGCAGAAATCAAGACTCATCAGACCAGGGAATACTTTTCAAACCGCTCTCTTGTCCAATTTTGATGCAAGCTGTAACCTCAAATGCCTGTTCTTAGCTAACAAGAATGACACTCGGTGTAGACTTCTGCTGCTGTATAGACCATCTGCTTCAAGGTTTCAGGTGTTGTGCCTTTGGAGATTCTGCATACCTTTTTGAAACTTAATGAAGACAAGAATAGAGGTGTTATTCACAGGGGCCTCTGACGTTTCTCTCATGCAGAACATTAATCTTGGTCCCCTTTCCCCCAACCTGAAAGCATCTATTTGGAACTTTTAGGTAAAATGCTTGACACATCTTTGAAATTTGATTCTCTTATTAAAACAGTTGTCAAAAATAGATTCTTTAGCTTAAGATCCTTAGTTCAGATTAAACTGTTTCTATGATTTAAGGATTTTTGAAATGGTCATTCTTGCCTTCGTGTTTTTTTTCTCAGTTACACTCCTTTAATTCACGGTACAGTGGTATAAAGCAGACTTCCCCTCAATTGTCTTCAGCTAGTCCAAAACAGGTTAACAGGTACAAGAAAATTTGCCCATATTACCCTAATCCCCGGATCTTTACACTGGCTTCCTGTCTAACTGAGGATTGATTTTAAGATTTTATTACTTTTTTCAAAAATCATTACATAAGTTTGCTCCACCCTGTTTATCAGACCTTTTATGTCCCTATATTCCTCACTGAGATCCTCTGATCAGAAACTCTTAGTGGTCCCAAAATTTAGACTGAAGCTCACAGGGGGTGGTTCCTTTGCTGCTGACTGCCCCATACTCTGAAATGACCTCCCTTCTCATGTTAGGGCTGCTCTTACACTGGACAAGTTTAAATCTCTTCTCAAAACGTGTCCCTTTACTTTGGCCTTTTCAGAACAGTTCCAGACTGTTTGCTGTTCTGGGTCTGTTTTTGTGTTCCCTTTAAAAAAATTCAGATGAAACACAGGGATAATTAAACTCTATTTAGTCTGCTTTTTTTTTAAAAGTGATTTTATTTTACCTGTTTTAATTTGTTGTGTACAGCATTCTGGGCAACCTTTGTTGTTTTTGGATGAGATTTATGAATAAAAGTGATTTGACTTGGCTCTAAAGAGTGGTTGAATTACTATTGTCTTCCTATCAGCACGAGGCAGTCTGGCCATTCTCCTCTGACCTTTGGCATAAACAAAGAATTTTCTCACAAAGAACTGCTGCTCACTGGATAGTTTCTCTTTTATGAATCACTCTCTGTAAACCCAAGAGATGACTACGTGGGGAAATCCAAACAGATCAGCAGTTTCTAAAATATTCAGACATTTGACGCCAACAACCACGCCATGTTCTAAGTTACTAAAATCACCTTTCGTCCCCGTTCTGATGCTTGGTTTGAACTTCAGCAGGTCATTTTGACTATGTCTAGATGCACTGAGCTGCTGCCACGTGAAATTTTTGCATTAGCTGCATTAGCAGTTGAACAGAGGCACCTAAAAAAGTGGTCAGTGAGAGTGACCCAAGCCTCTCAGGCTTTTCAGTTTTGCTTCTTCTTTCTAAAGTCCAGGGGTTTTTTTCTTTCTGTTATTCAGTTGCTTAAGTTTTTACAGGTACTTTTATTTTCTGATTATGTTTTAGTTCACTATAATCATCTCAGTCACTGCCACCAGTCAGAATAGCAGAGCAGTTTCAGCTTTTTCCCAAAAAGTTGAACTATTTTAATAATTTGGCAGAGCATTTGTGACAGTTGGAGCGGAAAAGAGTGCCTGGGGGGCAGATTTGAACCCCACCTTCTCGGGCAGTCGAGGACAATTTGGATGGTACATTTTAAAAATGCACAATATAAGTTACAGAGAGATTTGCCCTTGGACAGTAGCGGGACACAGCAGCATTTGAGAACTAAATTAAAATATAAGCATTAGAGACAGAACAATGGAGAAGTGGCAAGCATAACTACTCTGATGCTTATGGAAGAAGTTGGGAGAGGTGAGGTGGGAGGACATCTGGCGTGCAAAAGGAGTATGACAGTAAGCAGGAGAGAGGTCGGGGGAACTGTGCTCCACCAGCTGAGCTGAATGCTGCCTGTCCATGTATGAGTACTGGTTGTAACTGTAACTCCACAACAAGATCCCTTCTGAAAATCCCATAAATAGGCAAGTCTATTTTATTATGGAAATATTTCATTTCTAATCTCACTTGAGATGCTGAGTGACTGGAAATACAAAAGAGGAGACATAAGTAAAAATAAATCAACTTATACAAAGTGTGTACTTACAAGGGCATCATTTTAGATGAAAAGTAAAAAAAAATAAATAAAAAAAAAATCCTTCACTAGTTCAGTAAATCACTCCCCAAATTACTGACTGAAGTATAAATGTTGCTGTCATTTGAAAAGGCTGTCATCTTAACCAAGTGAATTCTTTCAAGGTTGAAGCTGAAAGTTTTTCACCAACAGATGAAAACAACACCAGCAGCACCAATGTCCTTGGGAAAAAATCACGGCAATACAAATGAAGCAAAAGAAATAAAAGAAAAGCAAGTGCGGAAAAAAACAAAAGATGTCTTTTATCCTTGAACGGGTCACACATGGGAACAATAGTAAAAAAAAAAAAAAAACACCTTAACTGTTCTTGTTCAAGTTGGTAAGGGACTGCAGACTTTGTAGATATAACTACGTACAGTAGAGTTGGCCACAGCATTTGCCAAATTCAGACCATTACAATTAACTGGTATGGAAAGGCGGCATGTTTTAATAGATTACCATCCTTCTTGTGAGGCAATACTAAGATTCTTATATTTCAGTTTCGACAAAAGTCTAAATGTCTGATCTGGTGTGGAAATGAGATGCTTTCTGAAATGTAAACTCTAATTAAAATATTCAAAAATGTAATAATATTCATATCCTGTATTGAAACAGTAGTGTGATCGACGAGTGGGCAACCACTGAAAAAATAATGGTTTTCACTTAGAACTACTGCTTTCTACATCACTGTCATGTACTTTTTATTACTATTAAATGATTGGATATTTTTAATATAAGTTAAGATAAGGCTGGTTTGAATATGTCAAAAAAACCTCTATTTCAGTGGAATATTGTAAAAAAAAAAAAAAAAGCAAAAAAAATAAATAAAT
>VUQH01035082.1:0-12783 GCA_015106775.1 Etroplus canarensis
TATATATATATATTGCTTATTTGTGACCATTTCATGAACTGCCATGAGACGGGGCTGCAGTGAGAGTCTGGGCCTTGGTGTACAATAATAAACAGGTTCTTTATTTTCAGTAATAAACACAGTCAAAGTTATTGGCTCAAAGAAGCTTGAAATGGAAAACAATCTTTGCAAAAAGCAAGCAGTTTTTAGACCCATCCATCCACCCCGACCAGCTCTCCATGCAGACTTCCTTCTGTGCTCGTGTCATGATTACTTGCCAGATACTGGATGCACCAGCACTTTCAGAGCCATTGTAGAATCCATGCTTTGGCAGCTAATGACACACAAAATGTTAACAGGTATATCAGACAGGTGGCATTGAAGTTTTGGTTCATCCATCAACTGTCATTATTCTCATAGTGTTGTTTTTATACCTGCAAACTGCGTCTAGTGGTAGAGACGAAGGTGAATACCGTCGATTCTTTTCCTTCTACGTGTTCTGTCATTCATGACATGATTTTTACAGACGTTCCAAGTCTATTCAATACGGTAAAAATCTGACTGATCGACTAGTCTAAAGCCAAAAAGGGCTTAATTTGAGCACAGTTTAATGCACAGAGTTAAATACTGTTCAGTGAGGTAAGAGCATTGCGACATCTTTAATCACGTTCTTCAAACTGTGTTTTAAATGCCATTAAGCAACGTTATGCGGCTAATTTTAGCAGTGCTAACCTTCGTTCTTGCAGGTTTACAGCCTCGTACCTTTGCAGAATGTGCTCACTAATTCCACTTGAGTCTGATTCTCACAGTGTAGAACCATCAACTCATTCATCAGTCCATCCTTCCATCTTCTGCTGCTTATCTGGGCTCAGGTAGCAGTCTCAGCGGAGACACCTAGACCTCCCTCTGCTCTTCTGAGGAGGACACCAAGGTGTTCCCAAGCCAGCTGGAGATGCCAGTTAGTCCTGGGTCTGCCCCAGGGTCTCCTTACAGTGGGACATGCCCGAAGCACCTCACCAAGAGACACCCAAGCGGCATCCCAGTCAGTGGGGAGGATGACCAAACTGCTCACCTTATCTCTAAACACCAAACACCCTCATTTTAGCCACTTGTCTCTGTGATCTCATTCTTTTGCCACCTTGTGGTCACAGGTGGATGTAGAATGACCGATAAACTAACAGCTTCGCTCTGCTCTCTGTTTACAGAGTGCGGTACAGTGACCACACCACTGCGGATGCTGCACCAATCTATCCTTCAGTCTCCTGCTCTACTCTCCTCTTGCTTGTGAAAGACCCCACGATACTTAAACTCCACCACTTGGGGCAGCAACTCCTCCTCAACCCAGTGAGATCCCGTTGCCCTTTTCTAGCTGAGAACCGTGGTCTCAGACTCAGAGGTGCTAATTCTCATCCTACCTACTTCACTCTCAACCACAAACCACCCAGGTGGGAGGTCACTGCCTGATGAGGCCAAACGAACGAAGAGGCGATCCCAAGGCCACCTAAAGGGAAACCCTCTGCTACTTAGCTGCGCTTAGAACTTCAGTCAATGGAAGTCGTGACTAGAACTGTTGACAAAGGGCGGAGTCCAACTCTCGGCAGAGACAGGTTTGACTTACTGCCGACAATGGGAACCGAGCTCTCACTACAGTTTATATGGGCCATTTGATCCCTGTACAGTAGTGTACCTTCGGCTGCTCCCTTGTATTCTCCACCAAGGGGTCGCCCCAGTGGATTAATCCACATTGGTAACTTGGCAGAGGTTTTACGCCGGATGACGCAACCCTCTGTGGTGAGAGGGGCTTGTGTCCCCACCTGGGATCAAACCAGGGACCGTTCGCTTGTGAGGCAAATGTGCAAACCACTACACTACCAGGGACACCAGTGTATAACAATATTTAAATTTTCTAAAATGTCCCACTTTCCATTTTTCTTGGTTTACAACATCCAGACACAACTGGTGGCAGATTACCGCGTAACATTTGACCTTTAGACCTTAGATTTACATGATAATTGGTGCTGACTGGTAAGAGCAGACCTTTTAATCACCTGGTTGACTTGCATTGCACATCCCATTATTTTTAGCTTTGTTCTGTGTTTAAAACTTTTATAATAAACACGCAGTAGATTGATCCAAATATGCTACTTCTTATTCTGCTGCTTACTTAAACACAAAATTTCCACAAACTGCAGACAATAAAGTCGTGCTGTTTTATTGCTTGGAGGTGTGACAACCCTCCTGCCTGTGCGTCTCTTTTTTGTTTCTGTTGCCTACCTTACCCAGACGGGAAGTCACCACATGCAGGGACTGGAGGAATAAGCTGTGAGAAGGCTTGGCACATAGGTACAGTATTGATCTCGTCTCTGATTTCAGAAGCGGATATAATTCGCTCAAAATTCACACAAAGCATATTTTGGTAAAGCAAAATCACTGCAGGTACACTACAGAGAATATAACTCACAGGACAGACCTGCACACACTTCACATTTATACATTCAAACGCCTTAACGTTCCACCATATGGAGCCCAGACATCTGGGCCATGCTGCAGTATATCTCAGACTTGCAGCACTGTAATCTGAGCAATAAACCGTTGATGAACTGCCCAACATGCCAGGATTCTGCCGCGCTGTTATGGATTTCCTGGAACCTGCAGCGTGACCGGGAATAACGATTTTGGATCGTCGCTTCAAGCGTGGGATCTGGACAGGTTAGTGCTGCTTGTAGTTACACGGCCCTGTCTTTAACCCCCAGCAACCCCTCCTCCGACACCCCCCGCCCCCCTCCCCCCCACCCCCACCCCGCCGCTTCCTCCCGTGTGTCTTCTTCCTGCCTCCCTGGGCTGGCAGAGCAGACGTCCGCTTGAGCCGGCTGAGCAAAGATAGCGTGACCAGGAGGAGGCTTAGTTTCACTTACTACCCCTGCCCTCTCCCCGCGCACTTAATAAAGTGAGTTTTTGTTGAACCTGAACTTTCCCTCATTGCATTCTGGGAGTTGCGTTTACCTCCAGTGAGGCAAATACGCACTTATGTGGACGTGGACACACACACACACACACACACACACACACACACACACACACACACACACACATTCGAGCAGAGAAGCCTAGACTTTCCTCTCCCCAACCACCTCCTCCAGCTCTTCATGGGGGACACCAAGGCATTCCCAGGCCAGCTGGGAGACATAGTCACTCCAGCGTGTCCTGCATCTTCCTCGGGGTCTCCTCCCAGAGGGACGTGCCCGAAACACCTCCAGTGAGAGGCGTCCAGGGGGCATCCTGATCAGATGCCCGAACCACCTCAACTGGCTCCTTTCGATGTGGAGGAGCAGCGGCTCTACTCTGAGCCTCCCCCGGATGACTGAGTTCCTCACCCTGTCTCTAAGGGTGAGTCCAGCTACCCTGCAGAGAAAGCTCATTTCGGACGCTTGTATTTGCAACCTCATTCTTTGGGTCATTACCCAAAGTTCATGACCATAGTTCATGGCAGTAGGTGAGAGTAGGAACATAGACTGACTGGTAAATCAACAGCCGGTACAACATCTACATCACTGCAGACGCTGCCCCAATCAGTCTGTCAATCTCCCGCTCTATCTTCCTCTCGCTCATAAATAAGACCCTGAGATACTTGAACTCCTTCACTTGGGGCAGTGTGTTAGGCGCCTTGTCCCCAACACAAAGAGGGCAATGCACCCTTTTCCGACAGAGTACCATAGACTCAGACTTGGAGGTCCTGATTTTCATCCTGGCTACTGCACACTCAGTAAAAAACCGTCCCAGCAAGGCCCGCAGGTCACTACTCGATGAAGCCATCAGAACCACATCATCCGCAAACTGCAGAGCTGCTATGGCCACCGACCATGACACCCTCCATTTCCTGGCTGCGCCTAGAAATCCTGTCCATAAAAATTATGAACAGGATTGGTGACAAAGGGCAGCCCTGGTAGAGTCCAACTCTCACTGGGAACAAGTTCGACTGCTTGTTGGCAATACGAACCAAACTCTCGCAATGGCCATTTAGAGACTGGATTGCTCGTAGCAATGAACCCATAACGCCATACTATGAAGCACTCCTCACAAGAAACCACAAGGGATGTGGTCGAATGCCTTCTTCAAGTCCATAAAACACATGTAGACTGGTTGGGCAAACTCCCACGCACCCTCAAGGATCCTTGAGAGGGTAAAGAGCTGGTTCATTGTGCCATGACCAGTACGAAAACCACATTGTTCCTCCTGGATCCAAGGTTCAACCAATGGCTGGACTCTCTTCTCCAGTAGCTTAGCATAAACCTTCCCAGGGAGGCTGAGAAGTGTGATCCCTCTGTAATTGGAACACACCCTCTGGTCCCCCTTCTTGAAAAGAGGAACCATCACTCTAGTTTGCCCTGCCAAAAGGTACTGTCCCCAACTTCTACTTGATGTTTCAGAGACGTGTCAACCAGGACTGCTCCACAATACCTGGGACCCTGCACTGAAGAGTTTTTTAACTTCTTCTGCAACCTCAGCTCCAGTGATGAGCGAGTCACCCCCTCATCCTCAGGAAGACGTGTCAGTGGGATTGAGAAGAGTCTCAAAGTATTCCTTCCATTGCTTGACAATATCCTCACTTGGGGTCAGCAGCCCACCATCTGCACCATACACAGCATGAACAGGGAGCCCTCCTGAATCGCCAGACGGTTTGTCAGAATCTCTTCAAGGCCAACCAGAAGTCTTACTCCATATTATCACCAAACTCTCGAACACCCAAGTTTTTACCTTGGCAACCACCCGCGCGGCACTCAGCTTGGCCTGCCGGTACAACTCAGCTGCTTCAGGAGTGCCACAGGCTAGCCAAGCTCGGAAGGACTCCTTCAGATTGATAGCCCCCCCTCACCTCTGGTGTTTACCATTTGGTTAGTGGGCTGCCACCACAAGAAGCGCCAACAACCTTACGGCCACAGCTCTGAGCAGCCACTTCAGCAACGGAGGTGGAGAACATGGCCCATTCAGACTCCTTATCTTCAGTCTCCCTCAGAATGTGGTTGAAGTTATTCCAGAGGTGTGAGGTGAAGACCTCTCTGACAGGGTCCTCTGCCAGATGTTCCCAGCACACCCTCACTATTCGTTTGGGCCTTCTGGGTCAGAATGGCGCCCTCCCCTGCCATAGGATCCAACTCACCACCAGGTAGTGGTCAGCTGACAGCTCCGCACCTCTCTTCACCCGAGTGTCTAAAACATGTGGTCACAGGTCTGATGACACAGCTCCTCCTATTACTGGCGAATCATAACAAAACAAGGCTGCTGTTTGTCACTGATTAGTGTGACGCTGTGGCTCAGATTTCGTGCCTCTCAGGGCATGAAAAGCTTTCATTCCACTGTCAGCACTTTGGGTATGAAAATCCTCTCAGCCGGTCAGTCGTTCGCTTGAACCACACCAGCCCCAGGAGGCTTTCCTGTCACCCACACCCACTCCACCGTCCACACTCCTACGCTCTGCTTGCCTCACCAAAATGAAAAAACAAAACAAAGCAAAATAAATAAATAAACACCACCCTGATTAAGCAAATGAGGGGTGCAATCAAAAGAGCAAATTAGCAATTGGACACAGCTGGAAGAGAAGCTGGAGAGGTTACTTTAATTATACCTCCTGAAGAGGACTTTTTTCTGTGCGGTTTATAAGCATCAGATGCATATACAGTAGTTTAGGACAATTGGTGACCAATATTACAGCCTTTTTCACTGTATTTATGAAATATTTATTCTCACTAGTTTTCAGTTCCCTGAGAATGTGGTTTCAAACAATGATAAAATCCGGACTGAATAAGCGACAGTGTAAGTTAATAAAACATGGTCATGTGTTATTTATGAAGGTTTTTACTCAGAAATGTAGCTTCATGAGGACAGCAGGGGGGAAATTTGATCAGATTTCCCTTGATGCCGCCACGCTCCACCTGGGCTCTTATCGGATGCTGCCATATTCACAGTGTGCACTCGTACACTTTTTCCCCGTCCACTTCAAACCCCCGAGGAGGCAGCTGCCAACGTAATCAGTCCTAACCAGGCTGCCAATGACCTGGTGGTTGTTAAGTGGTTACCCTTATATTTGGTAAAGTATTACAAATGTTAGGCGGCCTGAAGTAGGCCAAGCCTTGTGGAGACTATTTGGTGGATGGCAGCCTGCCACCTGTTGGTGCTTTTTGTTTTGCCTCTTCAAACGCCCCCAAGGACAGCAGGGCTGTTTGTTGGTAGGTGCAGGAGGAGGAATAGAAATGTCTTTGTAAGATTCACAACGACAAAGTCTGCTGTAACAAGTGTTAATGTAACCGCTGCACTTTGTAACTTCAGCCTCTCCACTATAGAAACCATTCAGGTGTCCAAATGTTGAGCTGTTTGGGACAATCGTTCTCGTGTTCAGCTTTTTCATTAACTTTTATGCTTTTTAAAATATTTAGCTGTTTAATAATTAAAGTGAAAGGAGAAATCTTCAAATCCTCTTCAGACCCACCTTACTTCGAACTTCAACTACATTAAAGTACTTTTTGAACAGTCACAGTTTAAGTTTTGTGCAACTTTCAGCCTGTTTCTGACTTTTTAATGGCTGTTTGTTACACTAGCAGAGCAGACTAGACCATGCAACAATTTTCTGCTGTACTGCAGCATCTCAGGCTTCACGTCACTTTTCATCACCCTCTTCTGTCAATAAGTCATTTTATTCCCAATTATTAAAAAAAAATAATAATTGGGAATAATAAAAATAAAGACATTTAAAATTAAAAAAATAAAATTAAAAAAATAATAAAATAAAAAGAAGAATGGTGATTAGTGCATCTGTGCTTCATTCATTTCCAAGCTTCAAAGAACTGGTAGGAACAGTTTAGGCCTGGGTATCTGTGCCACAGTCCCTGGGTTCAGAGTTAAAGTTCTGTATTCTAGATTATTTTGGTGACAGTTCCAGAATTTTCCTAATATTTTTTGTTGTTAGTTTGTTTCTTGTCCTCCTGTGTGCTTCCTTCTGTTAAGTTCAGTCTCGTGTCTGTTTTCAGTTATGATTGATATTCACTTCCTGTTTTACTTTGATAGCCCTTTGTGTCTCTGCCTTGTGTCCAGATTTACTTCCTCCTCTGCTGTCCTGACTGTCCTCACATTGCCCTCCTATTTTTTCCCCCTGATTACCTCATGTGTCTTTCTATAGACCCGTCTCTTCCTTACTCTTTGTCTTTGAGTCTTTGCACTTCCGTATATTTCCTGAGCTCTGAACTATAAAGCAAGCTGAGCCTATCCAGGATATCTTTGTGTTATCTGGGTTCACTCAACCTAACACTGGTGATCAGGAAGTGGTTATCATCTGGATAAGTCAACCCAGGGTTTATCAATCCAGCTGCAAGTGTGTTCACATGAAAGGGGTGGTGTTTGCAGCATCTGACCAATCAGAAGCATGGGCGGGTCTGGTGGCAGCAGAGTTTCTGATTTTGAAACTATAATAGTAAAAAAGTATGAAGAGGTTCAACACAGACAGGCTGAAATGAGCACAGCTGCTGCGGACAGAACAGCTGTATGAGAGTCTGTAACAGGACAGAGCTGTACAGTAGGTTAGTATTAAAATGCTGTATGAATATGTGAGCCATCTAAGAAAAGATCGACTGTGTTAATAAAGTTCAGCCTGTTTGAAGGCAGTAAACCTTTAAAAACGCTGACTGTGTGAGTTAGAGTATCACAGCTCTGTCATTTAGACACAGGAGAATCTGACAGATTACAGTCGTTATTCATTAAATTCATCTTTAGATGAATATTATTATATTACATTATTACTGACATTGACATGATTAAAAGAACTTTAGACCCTCCAACTGTGCTCACAGAGATCTAACGGATCCTCCAGGATCAGTGACACTGTTTTCTGGAGAACTGATTGGTCACTTGGCGGTAATTTCATACCTGTTGGTCTCTAATCTGGAAAATAACCTCGTCTGGAGCAGGTTAGGTCTGCAGCATGAGTTCCCCCATGACATACCCAGTAAAAAGTGAACCGCTGCTCTAGAACTGGTCCACATCTGTACTCTGCTTGTATTACACAGCCAGGAACCCCCTGGTTCTCTGCGTATCCCATCATCCACTCTGCCATGGCTCAATTTCAACGTTACAGTGCCCCTTATATTAATATATCTCTGTCATCCTGCTAGCTGTGGTTCATGGTATAGCAGCCTTCATATCAACATATATGTTAACAGTACGTGTTGCATGGCAGCCAGGCATGCAGCGACTGTTGAATGTAGCATTTTACATTGATTCTGTGGGAGTCAAAATGACTTGGTTGAAGGTGGTCGTAATTTCTTTGTTTGTAGCACATACCCCCCAAAATAAATATATGATGAATAAACCCACTTTAGGAAAAGTCAAAAATATATGAGGTGATGGGATTTAATTTTAACAGAGTTACATGATTCTAAAATGACAAAGGGGTCAAGACGACTCTCTTAGTGGTTCCAGTGTTAAAAAGGACATTAAATTTAAAACTGGGCCTGTGAACTAAATCAGTGGTATTTAGTGTGGGCCTTTTTTCAGGAAAGGAAATAATAAATGAATATGTAGCCAGAGAAAGTGACTGACTGACAAGAGAGAAGGTATGACTGGCAGGAGTTCTTTAGTCAATTTAGTTGGAATTATGTCATCATGGCAAGTTGATGGATGTAAGAGTAACTATATCCTGAAGATCCTTCACAGAAATCAGGTTAAACACACACAGCAGAACAGGGCTGGTAGCTGAGTCAGAGTGATATGCCTGAAATTTCATCTGAAATCCAGACAGAGCAGATCCAAGAACTGACCGATGTAAAGGTGAACATTCAGGTCTGCCTGTTTTCTGTAATTTCTTCTCCGGTTTGCATTAAATCAGCGGATGTACTGACAGCAGCTCAATACGTTGACCTCTCCACATCCAAGATGTCAGGATTAGGAGCAGGGTCAGGGTCAGGTTCTGTTTTATTAAAGAGGAAAATTTCCAGACACTTGAAGATGTTTCATTTCAAACCACGTCTCATGAACTGAGTTTGACACACAGCAAGAGGGGTGACTTTCACCTGACCTAAACCTTAACCCTGTTCATATCCTAGAAGATCAGTAGATTGGCCCTAAAAACCTCAGATACACCCGAACCGGATACTCTGCACGGCATTACTTTGGCCTCCAGTGACACTGTGAGGAATCTTTGAGTCATTTTTGATCAGGATATGTCCTTTAATGTTCACATTAAACAAATATGTAGGACTGCCTTCTTTCACCTCCACAATATCACCAAAATGAGAACCACCCTGTCTGAAAAACGCATCAACGATGCGACACAGAGCAGAGGAGGCAGAGGAAGAAATAGACACAGACCAACAAGACAAGTGGCAACAGGTGGGAAGGGAGCTCAGGTGACGACAATCAAGGGCAGGAAGTAAAACTGAACATTAATTACTGCTAGGCTTGATTTCATGACTCAGCGTGGAGGAAGACAGAGGACCCAAATGCAGGACTCCAGGAGACGAGACAAGTCAAACCAAAGGCTGGCTTTATTTTTGCCAAAAGATCAAAACTTGAATCAAGTCCATAAACCGAAACTCTCGGCATGAAAACCAAATTACATACATATTACAAGGACTCAAAGATGACCCACCACAGAGACACCAGAGACACACGGACGGTGGAACTAACAGCAAGAACCTGAACATCCAAATGAAAAAACCAAGGCAGTAAAAAGGCAACAGAACCCACAATGCAAAACACAAAGCGAGCCCAGAGTCTCGGTAAATCTTGGGCGGCAACGGCTCAGTGCGTCGGAGGACGGATTTGGGAGCCAGTCTGAGACCCGCCTGCGGCCACTCAAAGCCCACTGGCCCGAGACCCTGACCCTGTCCACGTGTGTAGAGGTGGACCAGAGGCCATAAGGACGTCACCCCCTGAACATTGTCGAGGTGCCCTTGAGCAAGGCACCTCCCTCACTGCATGTGTAGAAGTGTCTGCAATTGTAATTCCCCCCTGGGGATGAATAAACTACTAAAAACTAGAACAGAAAGTCAAACCTCTACTCAGGTCTTGAACATGTTATCTTAAAGCCCTCACAGGGGATGGTCTGATCGTTGGGGTTCTCTCTCTAATACTGTAGGATCTTTACCTTACAGAGTGAAGCACCTTGAGGTGACTTTTGGTGCAAACTGGTGCTTTATAAATAAAACTGAATTGAATCCCAAATTAAATGGAACAAAAACAAGATTACAGCCCTGGAAAAACTGCCTGGTGTTCTTTCAGTCAAGAACATCACCCTCATCTTCTGTCCTGTGTGTCTTTCTGCTTTGTAGAAGTTGTGGAACCTTAATGACACCTGATCATCCATCTTGACTTGATCAGACATTACAGCTAGGCTACGTTCCCTCTGCAGGTCAATTCTGAGTTTTTGATGAGATTCCATGTTTTTGCGTGGTCGTTCACATTATAGTTTAAACGTGACGCCATCAGACTCCTGAAGAAGGAGACGTGACGTCACACGCAGCACGCTGTGTTTACACAAGTAAATATCATGTCAGCGTGTGAGGAAAACTTCGCTTTCTTTCCACTGACTCGCTCCATCAACGCCGTCGGCCATGTTTGTTTGGTCCATTGTTGACATCTGATCTCGCCGCGTCTCGTCTCCTCCGGCGCAGAATGATGACGTCTGTCTCACTTCAATGATAGAAAAAGTCTGATGAAATGTCACATGACCGTTCAGACTGAGGTCACTTTGAAGAACATCAGATACGTATCGATTTAGGAGCACATATGGAAGTGGGCGGAGTCTGATTTGAAAAAATCAGATCTGTGCTGTTCAGACTGTCATAATAAATCAGATATGGGTCACATATGGGCAAAATAATTGGCTGGGCCATTTTAGCTGGCAGTGGGAACGTAGTTCGACACACACACACACACACACACACACAGGTTGATGTGGTTATTTGTCAGTGGAGTTCTGTAAGCAGTATTTCTATGAGCTGCCATAAAACCACTATATGAGATTATACATTCTGATTCACCCATGAGCTTTGTTTCCTCTTTTCTGTCTCCTGAAGGTCCATCTGTGAGGTCTAATGCTAGCCCTATGCTATCAGAATGAGCAAAGTTAATTATTTTTAAAAAATTGTTCTCCAAAGTCTTCGAAATCAGGAGACAAAGAAGGAATCATTCCAGCCGACACACATCAAAACTCATTTCAGTTTTTCCCAGAAGTCCTTGTTGCGTTTGTCAAAAACAGAATGATGGGTTTAGGGGCGGGCTCGCCGTTCCCACTGGCCTCCTGCTTGGTTCTCCTGGGAAGAAGCAGAGGAGGGAGGGACCACGGAGAGGTGACGGGTCAGCCAGAGTTCCAGCCTTTTCCTGCCTTTTGTTCCTTCAGATGTGATCTTCTGGGGAACCTTAGAATACAGATGAGCTGTGAGGTGAAGAGGGCTCTGGGTAAGAACAGGCGTGTGATTGGACTGAAAGCAGCTCAGGATTACAGGAACACAAATTACTTCTCCTATACCAAGTCAGCCCAGCGTGCTATCGACTGTTTCCTTTTGTCCTTCACTCCAGTCAATGCCTGGGTTGTGGACAACATAATTATGATGGAATTTGATTACTGGATTGATGAGGATTCATAAAAGGTGCGCAGACTGATCACTTTATGACTTCATGTCATGTGACTTAATACACTTATTTTACAATAGTGCGTACAGATTTTACACTCGCCTGAAGAAAAGACGAATATCAGTGACAAACACAACAAATAAAACTATAATAATTACCACACGTCACCTTCGAAGACATAATAACATGAATTAATATGAAGAGTGCATTTGTAGGATCTGGTGAATTATCTGAGAGCCTCATTAGGGCAACAGAGACCTTTTATAGAATCAATAAAATGATCCGTGATCACCTTGAAACACAGCGGAGGGGCTGGCAAGGTCCAGGCTGCTATAAAAATGTGATGTAGTTTAGATCCCCCCCGTTACTGTTATTACTCTGTTTCGTAATGGTCAGGGGGCTGTTAGCGCTAATCAGGCTTATCTCCACAGCACCACCAATGATGACTCAGACATTAGAAAGCGATTTCTCTCCTTCCAGCTCAAACAGCGCTCTGTCCCATAAAGGCTCCACCATTACCTGTTTCCATGTGTCCTGTAAAACCTAGCGTCCACTAGGGCACGGACAAGACACGGAATGTGAATTTAGTAAATCCGCAACCTCTCCACATATTCTTGGAAGCTTCTGTATTTATCATTCCTGAACACTTCCCGGCATTTCTGCGCCTTCAGGAGAGGGCAAAATTTTTGCGTCGAAATTTTAGACTTGACCAAAATTTGGACGTGGAAACAAACTTCCTGACACCTTCGGGAACTTGTCTGCATTGTCGTGCAGCCATCCCACCTTTCCTTCACAGTTCTGCATCTTCTGCAAACGCTCCCGAAAGCCTCCGTGGTCCTGATGACAACCAGTAGGCCAAGCAGGACTGAGGACAGTGAACTCTGGTTTCTGTGAATGATGAACGTTATGCAGGGACATTTTGTGACAGAAGTGTGGTGTCCTTTCTGGGACTGATGGACATTTCACACAGTACTGTGATGTAGATCATCACTTTGCAGTGATCTTCTGACGTGATTGTTATTATTATTGTCATTGTTTTGGAACTGTAACTGCCATAATAATTATTATGTCATTATTGATATACATTTTAGTTTACATACATTTTATGTGATTCATTTTATGAATACTTTGTTTTTGTATTGGCACTATGTGGAAACATGGGAAGTGTGTTTTCACTTTGTGTTG
>VUQH01035087.1:0-15887 GCA_015106775.1 Etroplus canarensis
CGTTGTGTCCTCAGCAAGTAAGGAAATTAACAAAAACACAAACAAATAAATGAATGAACGAATAAAAACATGACTTTGAAAAATATTTTTGTGCTTAAACAGGCTACACTGTTGCATCAAAACACATTATGATGTATATTATTATGATTCTCATATTAAGGTTACGCAGTTATATCTCCCAAAACTGCAGCCAGAGTTGCTGATTGCAACACACCGACGTCAGTTTAATGCAAGTCAGTAATAAAATTTTAACTATTATTAGTAGTGTCATACTTAAAATTTATATTGTTGTAATTATTGTAGGCAACTAAAATCAATTGGTGTTTTTTTTCTTAACATGATCTGCATGTTGCTGACAATAAGAAAGCCAATAAACTAACCATAGTCTGTTCTGAAGATAATATTTAACTTTATAAAATATAATTTTAAAAAAAGACCATTTATAATCACTGACAAAATGAAACAAAACACGTCTTTTAAAAATCTGCTCACTACAGTTTTTGTTCATAAGTCATATTTAAATAAATCAGAGCTATGTGGGTAAAATATTCATAAAAGAAGCTATGTTGAGATTTTTATTGTGACTACTAAAGAAAGACAAATCGGTTTAATGCCGTTACTAAATTCTGCTCTATAACCTGGTTGTTTGTGTCTTTACTGACCACACAGGAGCAAACATGTTGATTTTTAAAAGGCTTTTTATGGCAGTGCCGAGTTCAGTTAGGCGGTTAAGGCCTCGCATCGAATTGAAATTTGATTTTGAACAAACGTTCACCTCTGACGGAATTACAAAGAATTAAAATATAAGCCCAGGGGAAGTGAAACTGGCAGCTTTTGATCGGATAAGCCAAATGGATATGGCCGCGGAGCTCCTCCTCGACGTCCAATCATTTACACTAAATTTATGGCAATAAATGACGGCGACGTGTTATTTATTTAACCAACAAGCCAGCGGAGGCCCGCAGCTTTTCACAGTGATTGTAGCGCAGGAACCGTCAGTAAATAAACGAGAAAATAATTAAACACTGATGCGAATCAGGACATTTTATATTTTCAAACTGCGCCAGCAGCTTAAATAATGGACTGTCAAATTAACAGGTTAATTAGGCTGCGGTTTGGGCACATCATATGCGAACTGCAGCAAGGGTTTGTGCAATCATTGGACCGGTTCTTCACATTGCCATCAAAAACTCAAGAAACGCGCGCGCACACACACACACGCAAGCGGCCTCCGCTGCTTGTTTATTTACAGCCAGCTTCTCCCCTCCCGCACAGCCGCACCGACACGCACGCTCGTTAACGCGGCCTTCAAAGTGCGCAAGATTATTTCCAAACGCGCAACAAGAGAGAGTCCAACTCACCTCTCAGCTGGCCTCAGCTGCTTGGATTCTAAATCACTTCTGTGATCCTTTAATGTCTCATTAATGCTTGTTTGTTTATTTATCCATTGTTTGACTCGGCTTTCACACTGAGGGAATGCTTTATTTACATTTTGAAACCCGTCAGATTATGATCAGTATAATTAAACTCTTTAAAGACCTGACACCACTTTACAGTCCAGGTTTAATTTCTTTATTGCGTTTGCCTGCAAACAGCCCGCAGATTATAACAATGTGGCTGCTTTTAGTGCAGAGGTTGCAGCAATTTTTTATTTTCAGTTGAACATCTGCGTTGCTGCAGTAAGAAACTTTGATTAAAGTCAGTTATATTGTTCGCCCACCATCGATAGTAGGCATTAAATTATTCGTATGCTTAGGACCTTACGCTCAGTGACTGGACCTGCCAACACCAATACACATGCATCATTTCACAGATCTAGTTAAAAATTTAAAAACTTATACTGAAGGACACAAAGTAAAAATAACAATAAAAAAACCTCAAAATTTCCTTCTGGTGTATAATAATAATCACATGCTCAAAAGTCTTTTGACAACATCTAAAGTCTAAAATTCAACCTGGAGAAAAATGTTGTGATGATGGGGGCCGACCGTGCAGGAGCTACTAATGGCCAGATATGCAAAGCATGTTGGGCCGGTGTGTGAAAATGCGCGCAATGCCCCAGAGAGACGCTCCTCGCTCCCCCTGGCCTGAAGACATGATTCATTCACCAGCTCTACTTTTACCACATAAGGCGGCACGGGCGGCCCCCACACCGGGCGGGACCAAGGAAAAGTTCCGGGGGGCTGTGATTACTCCTGATTGGTTACTCTGCGCTGTGACTGGCAGGTCGCTCTCCTCGGCTCTCCTCTAAGCTCGGTTGTTGACACTCTCCAAAACTGCGTACAGCACCCACGGATAACGGAGACACCATTACAGCTCGTTCCAGGTCCATCTGTCTCCTCAGCTGCTAAACTGTCCCAGAGACAGCACGGGATTGCCAGCGTGGATCTCCACCCCTTCCTTTTTTCTTCTGGTTTGGGGTTTTGATCTCTTCTTGCTCCCGGCCTGTAAGCTCGTAACGCCGACTCCCTTCATCTCTTTCCTCTGTCCAGACGCGGAGACATGGCAGAGAAGCGCAGGTCCCCGTGTGCGCTGAGCGTCAAGGCGCATGCATTCTCGGTGGAAGCGCTGATCGGGGCTGAAAAACGATGCAGGACAGCCGGAGAGGAGGCGGTGTCCCCCGGGTACGAGGACGGAACAGACGTCTCTGATCTAAACGGGAGCCCGGGACTGCGGGCGGACAGAGTGTGCACCGGCGACCGGGGCAGCGAAGCTGAATGTGGAAGTGACGGATCACGTAAGTTTAAATAATAATAATAATAATAATAATAATAATAATAATACTGATAGCTGGGATATAAAGAGGTGTCTTATATGTCAGCATTATCAAATTAGTAATACTCCCTATAAATAAATGGATGCGCTCATGTTAGAATGAAGCATATACTCAGTCACTGTGAGGTGTATTATAAATATACTGTAAATTATTCCATCATTATTCAGCTACTGACCATGCATATTTGTTATCCAGCTTTTATAGCCTATCATAAAAAAAACAAAAAATAATCCTGCTCCCAGCTGATCCCTGATGTTTTTACTCAGAGGCGTAAATGTTTTCTTCTTTTTGTCAGAATAATTTATCCTCCCTTCTTCTTGTCACCGAGTAGATTTCAGTAGCAAGAAGTTTTTAAAATTAAAATTAAAAAAAAAATAACAGGCTTCCATCGGAGCCGCACGGTGAGAAAGTGATATCATATCGCGGCTCCGGTCTGGTGAATGTGAGCGGTGTGAGTGTGACTAATGTGAGAGGCTTTATGAGTTGTGTTGCAATCATAAACACGCCAATTAGCAGCGTGTAAAGGCAGGAGAAACGCCACGGAAAGGATACCGAGAGGTCTGCAGAGGAAATAAACCGAGCGGCCCTGACAAATGAGGATTTAAACCCGCTGCAGGTTGAAAACGCGTCTGGCCAGAGGAGTTGTCTCTGTGTTAGTTTGGCTCGTTAGGCCCATGTCTAAAGTCCATAAATTTTCCAGCACTTGGGGAGGCCTGTGCTGAACAGCGCAAATAACAACAGCACAAACACCGCTGTTACTGCGCGCTCTGAACATTTGCCCCAGTATTAAAATATATTTCAGCTCAGGTACTGCACTGAAAGCCGTTGTTAACTTTTAAGCTCAGTAATGAGTGTGCATGAGTGTGCAGCATAGTGTATTAAACATGTCATTTTTCTGCTGTAAGTATTTTCAGCAGTGGGCTTAAATATCATTTATTATTTTGAAATAATTCTGTGAGCTTTTTATTTCAGTGGTGTCTGGATTTTTGCAGCTGCAACAATGCATTTAATAATGGGTCATATCTGTATAAATAAAAACTTAATGTATACAGCTTATAACTACACAGTCCTGTAATGTTCCTGTGCTTTTCATGTGTTCACCGTTTAGTTTTTTATGAGTCACAGGACAAAACAGAAATCTAATACCCTGTGAATAATGCTTGCTTACTGATGGGTGAGTTACGATATTAAAATGTGCCAGCCTCGCCTCTTTCCGGTGCAGCGGAGAGCGAGGACGCCTTGCTGGAGAGCCCGCAGCCCGCAGCTCTGAGCGCGGCGCCGGTAACCGGAACCGGAGAGGAGACCCGCGTGGACCTGCAGGGATCAGACCTGTGGAAGCGCTTCCACGAGATTGGCACGGAGATGATCATCACCAAGGCTGGACGGTGAGGCGAGAGCTCATGTACATATAGTACGTGAGCTTCTGGACATCCTCCAGATATCCATATCACATATTTTGCACCAGTTGATGCTGCTGGCCTTGTGCGATTTGTTGTTGTTGTTTTTTTAAATTATTTGTTTAATTGTGTAGTTTTGTATATTGTGTAATTTTCTATATACAATTGCTGAAGGCTTTATATTTTTATTCTACTTAATCTTATTTACTTTTTTATATGCTACACCGAGACCTGAGAATCATACTTCGTTCATCCTGTAATGGGTTGAATGACAATAAAAAGAGGCTGAGTGTGAGTAAATATATGAGATAAATTAGATAAAATTAGAAAATCAAGGCACTGAACCTGCATTTTACTACAAAGTGTCTTGGCAAAACTGATGCTCAAATAATTGCTCCAAAACGAACTTTATGCTGCTTCAACTGAGCCATTATTAATGCGTTTTTATGATGATGGCTTTTAATATTATTTCTCTGTATTGTTATACAGGGAGTTAAAAATGACAGAGTGCTGAAACTGAATCATGTGGTTCTCCTGACAGGCGGATGTTCCCCGCTATGCGTGTGAAGATCACCGGCCTGGATCCGCATCAGCAGTACTACATCGCCATGGATATAATCCCCGTGGACAACAAGCGATACAGGTAGGACGCGCAATGTGTAGAGAAGATTTTTTTTTAAGTCAATTTCATGAAATTCTAATATATATATATATATATTAGAATTTCATGAAATTCAAAGTGAAAAGACTCTCAAAGAGATTAATTTTTGCCCTTTGGGACAGAAAAAGAAAACAGCATTTTGTGTGGTGTTGAGGCATTGCTGTGGAAATAGAGAACCAAAATCACATGACATAATTCCTGTGAGGTCACGTGATCAAGCCCCAAGCAAACAGACTCCATAAATAAAGAGGTACACGAAATGATGCACGCTCCCAGTTTATTTTAACGCAGTCTGTGCGTAATTAGTCATTTACACACAGACTTTTAGGAATTCATCAATAGCCTAGGCTATCGGGCCCAAGTTGGCATAATAAACTACCAAAACACATCATAATGGGCTACATAATATCAAGGCACCGTATTTAAGGTGGACAAAAAGGAATTTCTTTAATATGGGATGGAAAGGACTACTGGAGCTACCAGCTATAAATCAACCAGACTCTAAAATAGTTTTGCGTCATCCAGCTACAGCAAAACGGTGAGTTATGCTTTGCAAAAATATAATTCATTTCTCCTCCAGGAAAGCAGACATACTGAGGATATCAGGAATATTGCGTTGTTGTTTTTAAACGGATGACAGAAAAGCAGAAAAAGGGGTATTGTAAAAACTGTCCCAATAAAGCTGGTCACCCTGCTGTGCTGAATCTTAAATATATCCTACAGCCTCTCGAGGGTGTACTGTAGACATAGGAATAGTGCAGCAATTTTCTTTAGCATGTAGTCCTAATTTAGACTCCATACACGCCGCTCCTGGTGCAACCCAAGATTTTTCAATTGTGCAACCCCAGCCTTCTCTCCACAAATGGCGCTTGGCACCGGTGTTTTGTCACGGCGGTTTTGCCGTCCCTTTTGGAGAGGGCCGTTTGGATACCTAACCTCTCCACCCTCGAAGGTCAAGCCAGCAAAAGTCGTTACGAAGCAGGGGAAAACAGCGTGTTATTGCAACGGTGTCGGTGCAGCCAAGTCTTTGCATGATATAAACTGTGGGGCTATCGTTTCAAACTTTCAAAATTCGGTTTATAGCACGTCTTAAAAGGCGTGGCGCGGTGCTGAGTGATAGAATATGTCAGTGGTCAGCCTGACAATGGCGCATACAGTAGGCTAAATATGTTCACTTTTGTGCGCTTATTTCAGAGAGGGCGGCTGGATCTGGGTTTTTTTTTTCCATCTACATGCTTAACAGCTGCTTTTGAATTGGCTAGAGCTTACAACAAATAACTATTTGTTGGGAAAATTCGTTAATCTTATAGCACAGGGGCGTCAAACATGCTGCCTGGGGCCAGAGCAAAGCATGGGCGACTCTAGGATCAGTCCTTTAGGGGGGCTCAGCCCCCAGTCAGTATGTTATGCATACATTGCTTTGCAATTAATGCATTATTAAAAATATAATACTTAATTAAATCATAATAATAATTATAATAATAATACTCTATCGATACCTCCTAGTAAAATTAGTAAAGGAATAGGCTGCTTGCAAATATACTTAGTGCTTTTCACTTCTTCACTTATGTAAACAGTACTACTTTTTACTAATACTAATAATTACAGTATTACTTTCAAAGCAACCTAAGTAGTTGGATGGATAATCAGTGATTTCAATATAATACACCTGTTTTAGGGTGCATACTTTAGTTTAGAAACCTGAAGCCTGAATTTTCCAAAGTAAGTTGAAGATTAATTAGTAGCAAAGCAGATAGACTAAATAATAATAAATGTACCTTTGGCTGCTCCCTTGTATTTTCCCCAAGGAATCACCACAGCAGATTAATCTGCATTGATAATTTGGTAGAGGTTTTACACCGGATGCCCTTCCTGATGCAATTTTCCATGGTGAGAGGGGCTTGTGTCCCCACCTGGAATCGAACCAGGGACGTTTTGCTTGTAAGGCAAATGCGCAAACCACTACGTTACAGGGAACACTAATAATAATAATAATAATAATAATAATAATGCATAATTATTACTATATTGCTATTGTTATTGTTGGTGTGTTTGAGCACCTCTAGAAAGGGCCTTAGTTTGCTAATGTGCCAAGGGGTCCAATTTAGCCCCCTGGATTATTTGGCAAAGTGTGAAAAATTACAGCTAAGTCATTAATAGCTTCACTGTTTTCATCAAATGCACTGCCATTCCAGGGAAGGTGATGCTAGCATTATTTTAGCGGAGTTAAAATGTACAGAAAATGATTTTTCACTCTAGATTAGTTGTTTAAATCATAAAAAAGTAAAATACTAGTTTAGTTCCAAAAACTGTGCATTTGAAAGTTTTGAGTTTTTGTAGATCCACTGCCAATTGCAATAGAAACATAACAAAACATTTTGTTTAAATTAAATTTTTAATTACTATATTTTTATGTGATATCTCAAGGTATTTATCATCTGTTTTGTAAATGACCCTTTCATTCAAATGGAAAATGTGCTCACTTGCTGTCCTGTGTGTGAATTGTGAAGGTATGTATATCACAGCTCCAAGTGGATGGTAGCGGGGAATGCAGACTCCCCTGTGCCTCCCAGAGTATACATCCACCCAGACTCCCCGGCCTCAGGAGAGACATGGATGCGTCAGGTGGTCAGCTTCGACAAACTTAAACTGACCAACAACGAGCTGGATGACCAGGGGCATGTATGTATGACCACATAATATTTCTATGATCCTGTTTTAATGAGTCTCTGTTATATGAAATTACAGACTACTATTGCTCTGGCCTGTAATATGACTACATAATATTTCATACTAATATCTTGTATTTTATTATCAAAAAGTCATATTTGCAAAACAATAGAAGAATGCAACTGAATTATTAGGCTGGATACAATGCATTAAATTATATCAAAGTAATTGCCTTTTTGAGCTGTACATGACTTGATGTTCTGTGCATTTTAAATGTCTTTTTTACTGGTCATGCTTTATAAAACATATGAAATAGCTGTTATGCAACCCAAGCCTCAATCATTACATTTTCTCTCCCTGATCAGATCATTCTGCACTCCATGCACAAGTACCAACCACGGGTCCATGTGATCCGTAAGGAGTGTGGAGAGGAGTTATCCCCAGTGAGGGCCATCCCTTCTGGAGAAGGCACCCGCACCTTCTCCTTCCCAGAGACAGTGTTCACCACCGTCACAGCATATCAGAATCAACAGGTAAGCCCAGCTAGACTCCTCATATGGGTGGTTATCTTATCAAAGCTGGGTGAACCATTCCCAGCATGCACTCCTACACTGCTGCAAACATGCATTGTAATTTTGCACTTTGTGGTTATGATATAGAAATTGATGTTTGCTGAAGTTTAATGTAAGTGTCTGCAAGTAACTGTGCAGTGTAATGAAAAGCTATTTGAATTTCTGTATCAGGGTTATATTTGCTTTTAAAGACAGATCGCTTTCCAAGTGTGACTGGACATGTATGTCTATGTATGTATGTGTTTTGCTGAAGAGAGAGAGGGAAGGGTCCTTTAATTACCAATGAGTAGCTTGCTGGCTTGGTTGTTAAGAAATGGCAGTGATACTCACTTAAGTACATTTTTTTTCGTACAGAGCTTAAGCGTGTCATATTTTCTGGACTTTATTCACTCAGTTTCAAAGGCAGTGTTTTCAAAGAGGGAAAGCTGCTGGTTTTTCTATCTTTTGCACATGCTCATTCATTGTGAGCTTTGAAGTAGGACGTTAGCTGAGGTTTGCTGGCCTACAGCACATGATGGCTGAAGTCAGAACATGGTGGTGATGTCTATAAAAGTCCTTTTGGATGAGGGTCACAGAGCTGGGCCTTAAACACCACCCACAGTCTGAACATTAACTCCATACATGCATAAACCCGTAGAAATTCACATAAATGTGCAAAGAAATATATGAATACTCATGCACAAAAAGGAATTTATTTAAAGAGCTGATTGAAAGATGTCTGAGGAAGATCTTATTTTGGCTGGAAACGCTGTTTTACAGTATATGTTATCACTGACTTTGTAATAACAAAGTTTTGGGAAATAATTAGTCTTATTTTGCTTTTTCAGATTACAAGGCTGAAAATTGACAGAAACCCATTTGCCAAGGGCTTCAGAGACTCTGGCAGAAACCGGTGAGTTCATTTTAACCGCAGAGATTTGCACATTATCTGGTGCATTAGGGTTAGTGAGCGATGCATGACTGCTTCATATTTTGGCTTGCATGTGGTTTTTGTCACTGCTATTTTAGTCTGATTTTATGGGGAGCAAAGCTATGTATTTATTTATTTTTTTTCTAATGGAAAATGTGCAACAGCCTCCCATTAAATTCATCCTGAAGGGCAGAAACAGAAACGGACTAAGCTGAAAAGACGTGGCGCATAGTATTACAGTTAGAGTGGTGATACATTTTTATTTAAATGTGCTAACTTTAAAAGCAAATTAATTCCACACAGTTACAGGCACATGCTGTAACTACGAGCCTAAATGGAGCGTCAGATTCCAGCCAGCCTTGGGAACATAAACATCAACAGCAAAATAATAAAAGTCAAGAGTGTCCCAAAGAAAATCTGTATAAACACATTTTCTAAACATATATAAACACAGCATTAAAACAACACAGCAGTAAAACTCCAAGAGTCTTGAAACAGCCACTCCCCTGAGGCCTCATAGAAATCATTAGAGAGGAGAGGAGAGGAGAGGAGAGCTGGAGAAAGAGAGGGAGAGGGAATGTGTGAGAGGGAGGAAGGTAGAGAACAGCAAACTGGATAACCCAGGCACCTTGACAGCTGACCCTATAAAAGTTAAACTCAGGAAGGTTGAAAAAAAACTCCTCTTAAATATTACAGGAAGAGTTAAGCAGTTTGCTAAATAAACTTCTGCTCTGATAGGCTGCTTTGGAGCACACTGAACCGCTCCGGGCAGCTTGTCTAAATTATCACCGTGGCTACAACCCTGCGGGGGGGAAGACTTTTATCCTCACGCTAACGAGGGGTAACAGAGCACTCGCATTACCCCGCCGCAGCAACCCTCTGCCCCACCTAGAGGAGAACGGAGACTCAGATTCGGGAGGGGGAAGGGGAGTCCCACCTCATAAATCGTTGCTGCGGCTTCCTGCTCCTTCGTCCTGATTCGCCTGTAAAAGCCGTGTGAAAGCAATTACCTACGGGCACCCAACCAGCAGCAGCCAATCGCAGCTTGGCGTTTATGCCCCTCATTACCTGCGGTCTCCATGGAGATGACAAGAAGGGCCCCACAAGCGCCTAAGATGGCCGCCAGGTGGTTGGCGAAATGTACAACTCAGTGAGGCATGCTGAGAAGGAAAGCTTGCAGCTACATGAGACATTGCAATGATTTGTTAGTAAAGCTGATATGTGAATGTTAATGTGTGCATCTGTGTGTGTTTACAGGATGGGTTTGGAGGCTTTGGTTGAGTCTTATGCATTCTGGCGTCCATCCCTAAGAACGCTCACATTTGAGGACATCCCTGGCATGACCAAGCAAGGTAACAGTTTAGTAACAAGATGCTTCTGGGTATTGAAAATAAGTCATCCAACCACTGGTGATCAGGACCTCCTATTTACAGCATGAAAAGGTTTATCAGTGACTTCCACAACCTATACAATGCTATGCAAAAGTCTTGCGCCACCCCTTATTTCTTTATACTTTGACTTTCTTGTACTTTTTTAAAAATTGACTTGAGCAGTAGTTCTCCAGTCTTTCTGAAGCTGTTTTAAAGATTTTTTTGGTCATTGGCTGTTTTTCACTCATTTTCAGTCTACTCCTTGTACCTGATCACTTTCAGAGGAATTTTTTTGTTGTTGTTGGTTAAGCCACTCAAGACTGACCTATGGGTCATTTAAGCATAAAAATGCAACCAACACAAGGGATGAACCAGTGCTGAATCTATATGTAACAGACAACTCAGAAAAAAAAAACAAGTCTATATTTTATTTTAGGCGCTTTGTTACTAGCATTCTGTCACACACAAAAAAAATCAAATTTCTTTAGTTGAATCTATGAAAAATGTCAAAGATGACACAGTTTGACTGGAATAAAATAGTATTTTTGCACCAACAAGATGATTTCCAATGAGCTGTTAGCTGAAAACTTATCATATATCAATGTCCTGAAATAATGTGAGGAAACTGGACAAGTCAAGGACAAAAGAAGAAATGGCAGGCCTAAAAAAACTATCTACAGCAGATGAACAGTATCTTAAAGCCATATCCTGAAGAAATAGGAAAAAAAATCCAGCAAAGACCTAACACGGGACCTTAGAGATGCATCTGGCCCTTCAGTTGTACCATCTGCTGTTCGGTGAAGCCTCATCGGAAATGGTCTCAGTGGAGAGGTGGCTTTCAGTAAGCCATTCTTGAGGAAGAAAAATGGGGTGAAAAGGACTGAGATATGCAAAATTACATAAGAATTGGACTGAAAATAAGTGCCAGCAGGTCTAATGAAGGGAGGAATTCAAATATGACATTTTTGGTTCAAATCATCATCAATATGTAGAGGTGGCCAGGAGAGATGTACAACATTGTGAATCTACTGCCACCTATAAACACTGTGGAGGCTTCATCATGGTTTGAGGCTGTATATCAACCAGTAGTGTTGAAAATCTTGTCAAAACTGGTGGAATTATGAACAGAGAAAAGTACTGTCAGATTTTGATCCACCATGCAACCATTTGGAAAGTGTCTGGTTGGAAATTGCTTAATTTTTCAGCATGACAGTAATCCCAAACACACTGCCAAAAGCCTACCTGGATAAAAACAAACACAGTGAAACACGATCAGTCATGGATTGGCCTCCCCAGAGCCCAGCCCTCAACGTTACCGAAGCAGTGTGGGCTGCAGGTGGTGTCCTTTAAGAAGTCTGGAGAACTATTCTTGAAGACTACTTAAGAAAATGACAAGAAAGCTTGCCTAAGGCTACATTCACACTGCAGGTCAATTCCAATTTTTTGCTGCGATCCGACTTTTTTGTATGGTTGTTCACATTACAATTTAAATGCGACCGCCATCAGGCTCCAGTGTGACCCTGAAGTGACCCGTATGCGCAGGAGAAGGTGTGACATCACACACACAGCACACTGTATTTACAGAAGTAAAAACGGATGCTACACATGTCAGCATGTGAGTAAAACCTCACTTTCTTTCCAGTGACTAGTTCCATCAACAGTGTCTGTCATGCTTGTTCTGGGCATTGTTTAGATTCAGTCTTGCCGTGTCTGGCCTCCTCTGATGCAGATGTCTGTCTTACTTCAATGATATAAAAGTTGGATGAAATGCCACATGACCGTTCAGACTGGAATAGCTTTGAAAAACGTTGGACAGGTATCCGATTTAGGACCACACATGAAAGTTGCAAAAAATCAGATCTATGCTGTTCAGACTGTCATTAAAAATCAGATATGGGTCGCATATGAGCAAAAAAATTGGATTCAGGCCATTTTCTCCTGCAGTGTGAACGTAGCCTAAGAGTTTAGGCTGTGTTGAAGAACAAAGGTGGTCATACCAAATGTTGACTTTCAAGCTCATTAGAACTGTACAAACCTTGTTTTTGCTTTATGTGCAGTATTTCCATTTGTTTTTGCACCTGTTTCCCATTTTGCTTGCAAAATATAAAGAAGTGAGGGGTGACTTTTGCACATTGTTGTATGTCCATAACAAAAATAAAGAATTAGGTTGTTTGAGCACATAATTGCTTAGAGTTTGCCCAGCTATATGGTTACATGTAAATATATCCCCTACTTTTATTTTGTAGGAGTCCCGGGAACTCACGGAGGAGTCGGAGCATCACCTCACCTTCTCTCCACATCCCCATGCTCATCTCCTTTCCAGGTTTGTCCTCTCAGTCCACCGGACTACACCTGTAGTCGGCCCACACACCCCCTCCACCGCTACAGCAACACCCCAGAGCCATTCCCCCCTCCCAGAGGTCCATCTGCATATGAAAGTGAAGGATTCTGCTCCCTGCCTCTCCCTGCTTCTCAACTTAGCTATTTGTCCAACCCAACCCCACAGGGTTACGCCAGTCTTCGCCTCCACACACCACCCTACAGCCTGTATGGTTACACATTCCCCCCCTCGCCACGCCTCGCTGCCAGCCCTGATAAAATGGCTGCCGCTGCCACTGCCAATCATCAGAGTGCCTTCCTTGGCTCATCTCCCAGTGGGACTTTAACAGACAGTTTGGGTGTGCTCAGTGGAGGACAACAGGGCTTCTTGTTTGATTCTCGGACTTTAGGACTGGCAGGTAGCCAGTCAGGAAGTGGGGCTTCACAGGTCACTGCTCACATGGGCTGACTTTGACTCTGGGTTGTCACAAAAACAAAAAGAAACCTTGGAATGGGTGTAAGTTGCTTTTGGTTCTGAACATTCTATGAATTAATGATCAAACACCATGCTGAACTGTGGACAGACAGGAGTGAAAAATCAGACATTTGTTTCTGTGAGCAAATGAGCTTGTCAAAGACTTACCTGAAGGAAATATGTCTTTACTTTCAGCCATGAGTTCTGTGACATGCCTGTGGACCTGCAGTGGTCACTAAAGGAACAGCAGTTGTGGATAAGCAGTCCAGACAATGTAACCCGCTGACTGAATTTGGACTGGGCTGAAACTGGGCTGGCCCAGAGAATCAAAGCAAGCACTTCAACCCCTGCCAGGAGGCCCTGAAGTAGCAACTATGACACTCAAACAGTGTTGCCATTGCCTCCATCATTGCCTACACTGGGTGGAGCTACTAAACACTATTAAACTTGTCCAACTTTTTCATATTACATGCATGATTGTGCTCTCGATTGAGTCCAAATAGCACTATGCACTACTGGCAGGGCCTTTTCACCACTCAAAAATACTTTTACACTCAGGCCCAGCACATACTTGCATGATGATTTCACTGCCACAGCAGACCATAGGAGAGGTGGTAATCATGGAATAAGGAGACAGCTGCGGAAAGTGACGGATTATGAAAAGATTTACTCTACGTCTGATTTGACAGATGTTTAAGTTGACGCATCTGTTTGGATGTCAGATTTAAATTTATCTTTTCATGTCTGACACAGATGTAACAGTACATGACTGTATATATAAGAGGGGAGGATATTTGTGTATATAAAGGGCTGTGCAACCCTTAGCTCTTAAAAACCCCAGTGCACCTGCTTCTGCTCTTTAGACTGGGTCAGGTACGCGACAGCCTACCCTGAACTTGACTGAAATGCTTTTCTTTGCAAACACACTATAAAAGCAAGCCCTTTGGCCCAGGGACATTAACATGTTCTGTGACCTTTTTGAGCCAAATAAAATATATGTATTCATGTCACAATGTTTGAATGTAATCAATGTCTTACTAATTTAACTAATTTCACATGGTTTTGTAATGTAATTCAATGTATGCTCGTGTGGGCATGAGAATTTCATCACACAATTTTTTTTAATCAAGGCAATCACAATATAATATTCCCTCGAGAAAATATGCCTAGTTGTATTTTCACTCATGTACATAACATTTCATGTGTGTGTGACTGTATGATGAAGTAGTCAGAATCTTGGGCTGTTCCACAGAGAAGTGGAAAATAGTCAGAACCAAAGAGCGAAAGCACATTTACAAATGCACAAGCAAGAAACACACGTCGTCACATTCATCATTGTACCTTCAAGTCTGCAGAAGTGACTAGTCTTACGAGAGAGGGTGTGCTGCTATGAATGTGGATGTGGGTGTGAAGATGTGGATATGTGTGTTTCTGTACTCACTTGTGTGTGTGTGTGTGTGTGTGTGTGTGTGTGGTAACAGGTGCTTGAGTTGTCAGCGAGTGTGTGACCTCACAGTCTCAAAGTTCATGTAGATCCCAGAGAATTGACACCCCATCTCCTCCCACACACACACACACACACACACACACACACACTCAAATTCATACCATTCTGCTGGATGCACAAGCCAGTTTTTGTCTCTTCTTTTCAGTATCCAAGAAAGCAAGACAAAAACAGTTTAATATTTGGATCAGGACTACAATTATTGCATCTCTAGCCATACTATGGGACAAGAACTACACTTTACAGCTATTATATACTTAGAGGCTTTGTCAATAGTAAAGCTACAAAAACATGAATGAATTATGGGACCTCTGAAACTTTAGCAGCTGCCCCAAAATGGGAAACTTGGGTCCAGCCCCATGTATCTGTATAACATATCTACACGCTGAAATGCTTTTTAAGCTTAGAATCGAAAGGCTCCAAGAATACAGCCCAAACACACCATTTGGAAACACAGTATAGTGGGGAAGCTTTTTCTTGTCTGCACTAGGTTCTTTTTAGAGGAGGCCATTTTAAACTTTCACCACATACTCAGGGTAGAATATAAATGAGGTGGTATTTGTACAAAACTACGAAGCTCAGTTATTTATTACAAATGAGCTCACAGCAATCACAGTAACAATCATGAGGCCAACAACTATGGTAGCCACTTTCTTTTTTTGGTACTACTGTTGCAGTAATAGGCAGGGTTCTGATGGTTAGCTAGAAGAAGAAGAAGAAGAAGAGCTATGATAGTCCACATGTATGCAGGGACCCTTTAAAACAAAAGTTCATCTACTGATCTGCTTTTGCCACTGATTCACTCAGACCTGATTTTTCACCTTTCAGAGTTTGCTGACGCGCTCTTGATGTCTCCTCTGCTCCTCTATCCCCCACTTCAGTTGTCTCCTGTCACTCTGAAGGTGAGAGGTGCTGACGAGAGGAGCACATGTGAAGGGAGTGAGGGAGGACGGAGGGGGGAGGACAGCTTATTTTAGAACTCAGGAATGATTGGCTTGTTGTTTCTGAGTGACAGGGGATGGAAACCCTGCCTGGTACATCCGTACCACACACACACTGCAATTGCAGGCAGAAACGTATAGATTTAAACACAATACTGCTTAAATCTCCTTCTCTCTGAAAGCTTTGAAATCTTTTCTAGACTTCTGATTTCGGGAGAATAAATAAATAAATAAATGAATAAATACATTTCAAGCTGCACAGTATCTCAGAGACCCCCCCCCCCCCCAACCC
>VUQH01035087.1:15907-40022 GCA_015106775.1 Etroplus canarensis
CCCAACACACACACAGTCACATAGTCACAGAGACACACTTAAGCATGGTGTTGGTGCTCCGGTGATTCTCAGCTGAGGTGGGGACATTGACACTAGTGTAAGACCAGGTGCCGACGTGACAGATCTTTTACACTATCTGCCTGAAGGAAGAGGACGAGAGGGGAGGTCAGAGGGGGAAGCAGGGAGCAGTGTGTTTTTGAATTCAAGATTCGGAGCAAGTTTGTTCTCTGTACCAGGATGGCCTTACATTTATCTGAATCTGAAAAAAATCCCACTCTGACATTGCCAAATGAATGTCGGTGCTCTGAGTAATATTTCAGTGAATTTCATGGCAACAGCAGACAGGTCAGCAGGTCACTTCTGGTGAAAAAGAGCTCTGTCAGCACAGTGTAGCAATATCCACACATCAAACAAACTGATGCCTAGACAAGAGAACTGAGACAGGATCTAAGAAAGATTAGATCTGTAACACCATCATAGTAGGAAATATTTTACTCAGATCGCATCTTGTCAGAACCAACATTCTTGGCATATTTCACGCTATGACCATGACATACGCTATATGGACAAATGTATTGGGCCACCCCATTACACCTACAGCAGCTTTTATGACATCCCATAGACATTAATATAGAGTTTGTCCCTGGTTTGCAGCTATGATAGCTTCCACTCCTCCAGGACAGCTTTCTACAAGATTTTGGAGCATGTCTGTAAGAATTTTTGCCCACTTATCCAGAAGAGCATTTGTGAGGTCAGATGCTGGATGAGAGGGCCCAGCTCACAATCTCCATACTAGTTCATCTCAAATATGTTCATTGGGGTTGAAGTTGGGGCTCTGTGTGGGTCAGTCAAGTTCTTCCACACCAAATTTATCCAACTTTATTTGCTTGTTGTTTTGTGCATTGGAGCACAGTCAAATTGGAACAGAAAAGGGCCTTCCCCAGACTGCTTCCACCAGGCTGGAAATATAGAATTGTCCAAAATATCTTGGCAACCTAAAGCATTTCCCTTCACTGGAACTAAGGGACCCAGATCCACCTCAAGAAAATGAACTCATAGCATTATCCCTCCTCAGCTAGACTTTACAACTGGCACAGCACAGTCAGGCTGGTAACTTTCTCTGGCATTTGCCAAACCTGGACTCATTCATTTGACACTCTACAGAACACAATTTCATTGGTCCAGAGTCTAGTGGTGGCATGCTTTACAGCACTCCATCTGATGCTTGGCATTGTGCTTGGTGATGTAAGGCTTGCATGAAGCTGCTCAGACATGGAAACACCATATCATGAAGTTTCCGGTGAGCAGTTTGTAAAGGCAGACTGCATGGCTTGGTTTTATACACCTGTGGCAACAGGTTAGGTCTGGGTCCTTGTCAGCACACACAATGAATTTCACAGTAATACAAATCACTACTTAGTGTTTGCTGTGTCATCCATACTTGGAATATTATTATTTGACTAGACTGCTGGCAATGCACCTCATAATAATATTCAATATGCCCAAATGTCTGAGGCATCAAATCAAAGCTGAGCTGTGTCTGCATGTGTGTCTATGTATTCATGTTAGCTTAGGCATACTAATATAGACATACACTATAATATTGAAACTTGAATGAGAGAATAGAAAAAGTGGAGCTGCTGGATGCGATTGCTAGCTCTTTTTCTTTTAGATGGTAACTGCATGTTGTTGTGATGACACTTGCTGGCTGTCCCCATTTCATTTGATGGACTACTGCAAACAGCACTATATTTACAAAGCTTTCTGTGATTGCACTAAAACCACTAATAGTTGTACTTTAAAAAAATGCAAAGAATGTCTGCAACTTAGCCTTTCAAATGGAAAACTGTGGCTGATTTAAATATCCCCTTCAAGTCTATCTCTTTGTGCTCTTCGGCACTGCTTAAGAGCCCGTGTCCCTTTCTGACCCCTTGGACAGTTTTAATAATGACCTCAAACTTGAGAAAAGAGTGAATATTAACATCTGTTTCAAACTGATGCAGCTTTCATGTGAAGGATTGTTACTGGTAATGAGGTCTCACATAGTCAAGGAACCAAAAAAATCATCATGCTTATCATTATTAAGTATTACTGCAATGTCCTGCACCTGGAGCATCTGAGGGAGGTTATTCAGCAACCTCAAATCTGACACATGCCATCCTGCTATTGTGAAACTACAGGGGCTCACAGTGCATTGTAAAGGCAGCAGTTTTTGGCCACACCAACATTACTCTCTCTTGCCATCTGCCTAAAATCTTTGAGGTATAATTTTTCATTAGTTATGACCCTAACTCTAATCCTCTGTATAACCCCAGGCAATCAGAATGTGTAATTTTTGTTTTTATTATATGGACTCTTGGCAATTAGGGAACAAAGAAAACAATCATTCTGACTATACTATACAACTTACAGCACTTTTCTTGTTACAGACACTCATGCGGCTGTTTTATCTGCACCAGCTGTAGTGAATTAAGCCTGTATTCTGTATTTAACCTCTTCATATTTTCTAATATCTTTCTTTTATTTTTCTTTGTGAAATCAGTCTCTCAGCTGCCAGTAGACTCTGTGTTTCTGATTGGTGAGATGCTGCCAATGCCCTTGTAGATGTGCTCATTGCTGGATTGCAAAACCCTGGGTTAACTCATCGAGTTGATAACCATATTTGTTTGACCGCTTATCCAAATCACCAATATTAGGTTAAGGGAAGCCAAAAAACAGAAAGGTGTCCTGAGTCTGTCTGCTTCATAGTACAGGCCTCTGGCTGAAGGACCATTCACAACACAAGCAAGAGTAGCCCACAGAATGGTTGTTTGTAAAGGTTTGTGGACCTTCATCTACATGTTGTAGCTGTTTATTGTCATCAGAGGTCTGTGGGCAACTGTTGCTTGTGTTGTTGTTGGTTCTAGAGCTGACGTTAAAGTGAGTGTTAAAAACACAGAGAAGCATCCAATGCAGCTACTGTCTTTGCTTTTCATGCTTTTTTTTCTTTTTAATCCTTAATGTTTTTTTTTTCATGCTTCTCCTTCTACTTTATGAACTCAGCTGTATGCCACTACCTTTCCTGTCTGGCCCACTTTTCAACCAACCAGCATTCAACCCATGTACAGCATCATCCACACTGAGCTACATGCTGTTGGCTTTTTTGGAAGACAGCACGCAGAAAAGGCTGCATTGGTTGTATACCTCTCTTTACTGGTTCTGTGGAGGCAAACACCTGAGCGAAAAGACACAAATACAGTACCGCAGATTAGCCTTTAAACGTCAGAAGGTAAACAGATTTAGCTCTCAGTCACTTTGTTCACTTCGCAATAAACAAGCTTTAAGTTAAATAGTGGGTGGTGTAACACTTCACAAGGTGTGTTGAATATTACAAGCATAAGCATTTACAGTGTCCCCTTTCAGAACATTTACAAAAGCAGTTTGGGCAACACATTCTCACTTCATATTCTTCATGTACTGAAACCTGATGGGGAACCCCTTTCTGTCATATATTAACTCCTCCTTAGCATCATTATTCAGTGCACAGAGATACCCCTATGGTACTTATTTCCAGAGTGATGAAGAACAAAACTTGCAAAAGTCTCAAAGGCTAACCAGAAAACAACCAGAAGACATGAGGTGAAAGTCTTGTTTGGGGCACCCTTTATTTTGCACTGTCAGATTACCACTGGAGTGACCAGGATGGACAGGATTAAAAATGAGTACATCAGAGGGAACGCTCATGTTGAGAAGTTCAGAGAAAAAGTCAGAGAGGCAAAGCTAAGATGGTTTGGACATGTTCAGAGGACGGATAATGGATATATTGGACAAAGGGTGTTGAGGATGGAGCTCAAAGGCAGGAGGAGAAGAGGAAGACCACAGAGAAAGTTCAAAGGATATAGTGAAGGAGGACATGCAGAGGGTTGGTGTGATGAAAGAGGATGCAAGGGTTAGGATGTGATCCACTGTGGGGGCTCCTAAAGAGAGCAGCTGAAAGAAAAAGGAGATTTTACTTTAGTTTTTGACTTTACATCAGATTCTGTTGCTGTTTAGTTAAATGTAGGAAACAAAACTACTTGATTAGATTTAGGGGGAAAAAATCATGATTTGGGATAAGATACACTTTTCCCACAATGTTAGGCACAAGTTTAAAGGCAAACATCCTAGGTCACTGATTGCCTTGGTTATATGGTCCATACTAGTTAATCATAATTATAATAATAATAACACTTGTGTGTTATTATAATAACAACACTTGTGCATTCAATCTCTTTGCATCCATTTTACAGCTGAGCACTCTTACTGAACTCTACCAAACCACACTGTATCATGAAAAATGGCATTAAAGGGGTACCCAGTGTATTACAATGTAAGCTGAATGTGACGAATCAGGAGTGAGAAAGGAATAGCTTAGAAGCCCTTGATTAGTTGGGGAAAAGAGAAAAGTGTTTTATTATTTGTATCTTTTAACATATTAGATAAAGTCAGTGGATTCTATTAAATGTCAGCAATAATGTTTAACTAAATAGGAGTAAAACAGGAGTAATATAATTAAAAAGGGAAAACTGCATTGCCTTATAAATGTTTCCATGTACAGTTTGATGTCTGTGGTGTCGTTAAACAGTGAGCAAAACTGGAAGAAACCTTTTTACCATATTTCTCCTTTACATTTGCTGCCTTTCTTCCCTCAGGGAATTGGCTACCCAGTGTATTCAACACAGAAGTTAGTATTTGCATAGAGGGCAGTTATGTGGTTTTAGCATTCTGTGTGATTGAAGAGTGCATTAGCATATGGGCCGACAACGTGACCACGTGGTTGAGCGGGCTCAGAGGGGAGTTGTGGCCTGTTGTTCGTGCCTAAGCATATAAACTGGGGAGTCCACAGGTGAGGTCATTTTAGGCAGCAACAAGAAAGTTCCCCTTGAGCACAGAATAAGGCTTGGCAAATAAGCTTGCACAGTCAGATGCAAAAAGTGAAAAAAATATGAAAAGAAGAGGTCTGTTTATATCTGATGAGCAGCATATTAGAATTACAAATGTCGGTTTGCGTGAAAAAACAAGAAAAATCTTGAGTTTCTTAAACACTTGAATGCAAAATAACCCCTTAAGGTTTTTCAAGCAGGAATTTTGTGATGAGACTGAAATATCTATGCTTGAGAGCTGGACTTCAACAAAAGATGTTGGTTGAGAATTCAGGATCTCTTAACTTATATCAATCTTGTGTATTGCTGTGTTTCTCAAATTAAGGGGCCAAAAATTCACTAGGGAGGTAGAAGAAGACAAATGCTTGGGCAAAGAGCCTTTTCTGCCCCTGCTGCAGTTCTAGAAAGTGCACCTGTGCCCCAGGGGGCTTCAAGGGAAGGGTGGGTGTGCTGAAGATGTTGCAGGCTCAGCTCAGCTATGCCTGCATGACCTGTTAATGGCCCAGTGGGTATTTGATGACAGTTGCAAGAATCTTGGGTCCAGGGTGTCCTTTACGGCTATTAAATCTTTGTCATCAATTCTGTCCCAGCTAAGCTGATTTATCGCAAGCTCCACTGAGATGTTTGTCAGTGCACCCCTATTACCCACCCCATGATTTCTGATCTGTGAGGGGGAGATGTTGAGAAATAATTATGACACAACATGTTCCTATTATAATTCCATGTTATAAAGAGGGCACAAGCATCTCCTCTCACCCCCTCTCTAGTTCTACAGTGATACAGAAAATTCATATTCTTATGAATTTACATTTAGACTTCATAGTGTGTAACACCTCATGCTTGCGTGAGACACTGAGAAGGTCTGATAGACTGAGTGTCCAGCCAAAAGGAAAGGAGAGGCTCTGCAATTTCTTGTAAATGTCTATCAGTTATTTAAGCATGTGATCTGTAGCTCTGTCCCCCCTGAGTCCTGTAGCCAGCACATAACCGAATGCAGGACAGTTATTCACAGCTGCCTTAGCGGACAGTTTTAAAGGCTAAGGACTTTTTTGGAACTTAAATTAGCACTTAGTGTAAGCACTTGTTAAACAGTGTACCAACAGAAGGCAGGGAGAAAAATGTCATAGCTGGAAAATACTCATTTTAATAGGAAATGACAAAAAGTAATGTTAAATTTAGCAGAGGAGCCACCTGCTGTTGATGTTATGAAAAAACAAAATCCTGAATCTGCTAAATTTACCCTGAAAAATTAATCCTGATTAGTGGGTTCACAATATGGTATTCTTTCATATAGAAACCCAAAATGAAACTGTAACTTCAGGGTTCTAGATGTGCAAAAACCTAAAACTAGACCACAAAGGCATTTGTAATGATTCAGATAACTAAAATCCAGTCCAAGAACATTTTCATTAAGTTATAACGTGTTTGACAGGGATAGTTCACTAAAACGTATATCTTCGGTCCTTGCTTAAATTTAATAAAATTTATTCAGTATATTAGAATTATATTTAAAGTTAATGTTTAATTTCAAGCCCTTAATTTGATAGACTTTGATTTTTGTAGATGTGTGATCTGGTTTCCAGAGTTAGTGTAGCCAAGTACAGTGGAATGGTTTAGCTATCAACAGGCCACCATGACTGACAGTGGATTCACGCTTCTGCTTTAAACTGACAAGGTAGCAACCACTAACCCCTCTGAATCCCAGTGCCATAACCTATGCCATTACCTATGCCATAAACTGATGTGCACCTCTGTAAAAATGGAAGTGTACATAGCACCAATACAGCTGGAGGTGCGCGCACAAGTGTAAATGCTTGCAATAATGTCGCAACTTGCATAGTGCCAGAAAACCTGCAATGGCCATCAGGAAACAAAATGGAGTTTCCTACGACTGCATCCACCACTATTTCAAGTCCAGAGGATTGCATATGTAGAGATAAATAGGAATCAGAAATGCAACTTAAGTGAATAACATTTGGGAATTAGAAGTTCAGTTTTTATACCGCAAAAGCAATAGACTGTAGCAGACAAGTAATGATAGGCGCTCTGCATTGTGCATTCAGCATTTACAGAAACGCAAAAGCTACTATTTGAGTCTGTTTGTCCATTCTGAGCAACTGTTGAAACACAGTGGCGCAACATGGTAACCCCTATGGAATGAGACCCACTAACATTGCATGTATAAACATCTTTTTGTAAGTGAACAAAAACACAACGATTATCGTCCTAGATTAATTTTATATCATAAAAAGCATGGATAGGTATGACAGACTCAATTTCTGATAACAGATCACGTACTGCTCCTTTGAGCTTTAGACTCCAGTAAGAATTGATGCCTTCCAGTCAGTGTTTTCATTCTTATTCTGTTCACTTGCCAATAACAGCAGAATTCCGGTAAGTGTGGGGTGCATGGGGCACAGGTTGTATAAAGTGCATTTAACTTAAAAAGAAGTAGAGTGCTTTTACTTCAGTATACTATATTAAGCTCATATCACTTGTGCTCTTTAGGTAAAAATAAATAAGTTAGTATAACTTGCCCCTCCTAAGTTGACATTAATTAATTAATTTTTTATTGTTAATTAGTTTATATATTTCTTAAAACAACTTAAACACAGCATTCCTCTAACCTTAAAATTAATAAGCAGAAAAGCTATTTTAAGGCAGAAGAATTTTAAACATTTGTACTGGATGTAAAAATTATTATCATTAAGAATTTTTTGGGGTTTTGCAAAAGCATCCAATAATGTATATATTATATTGACTGACAGTAGGTTTGGCTTTAGACCTGTTCAGTGTAAGCATCACCAGTTTGACAAAATCAACTGGCTACAGCTAGTCCAGACATGGAAGAAGCAGTGACAAAGCAGCAAAACAATTTACAACTTTTCTGGTGAGCATAGATAACAAATAATAGATAAAAAACAAAATTTTTTATTACTCTGTGTAATCTTACCCCATGCTGCCATTTTAACTTGGACTTCCTTGGAAGTGGTATAACGATGAAATTCTGTATTTTATTTTACTGTAAAATGTAGGACTTTAGGACCACCGATGCACAGCAAAAGCCTCTAGAAATGATAGACAGGTTTGTGTAAGTGGGTATGTCCTTATGGATGTATTTTCTATGTTTGTATACTGTCATGTCCTTCCTGGGGCCCAGCTCAGATATTCTGCTGCTAATAGAGAGGGTGCATGTGAGAGTCTGCGTGTGTGTGTGTGTGTAGATGTAGCCCTTTCCTGACCGTGGCCCTGTCCAAGTCTTAGCGTGCTCATTTATAGTCAAGCAGCTCATCAATCTTAATAGAGGAGAGAAGTGCAAAGAGTTGATGAAACGGCAGACATGATCACTATTCACTCAATGGGGCAAGGAGAGAGGGAGGAGCATAGGGAGGGAGCTGTCGGGCGAGATGACAGGAGGGGAGATGGAAGTGGCAGGGTGAGAGAGCACTGAGGGAGTGAAACTGAGGAGGGCTGGAGTAAGAAAGAGGGATGGGGTGAGAAAGAGAGAGGTCACAACTTGTTTATTCCTACTGGTGATAATAATGATCTGATCTGGTCTCTTCTGCCTCTCATGTTTGACTGCGGGAAGGAAACACACAAAAACTGCTGATAAGCCAAGGTTAAGAGTTTTATGACAACACACTGTCACTTTGTATCTGATCTGTGTCACATTCATACACACTCCCAGTCTTTGTCTTGGTTTTGTTCAGATGTTATTCTGGTAATCAAAGTCCAAAATGTTTGAAGAGTTTTCATATAAAGGTGGACTAGCAAACCCTGTAACACCAGCAGAGTTCGAAGGGTCACATACTGGGCATCAGATCACACTGTGCTCTGAGGCCTGGTCCTGGAATGGGGTGGTGTGTGTTTGTGTCAGTGGGGGTAGGAGCATTGCTGAGAGGTGGGGAATGGCAAGAGGATATTTGGCAATGCGCTGCGAGCCTGTGCTGACACAGGACACAGCGTCTTAATACAACAACAGAGCTATCACTGCTAGTTTCAAGAGCAATTCAGAAAGACTTTATTTACAGTCTGAAACTAAGCATGTTCTGTAAAATAACAACTTTTACTATAGCCACAACATGCTTCTCTTTAAAGATAACTCTACTCATATGTACGGATATATTTTTCCTTTAATAAACACCTGCAACCAGTTATGTGCAGAAGCCTGAACAATTTGATATCTGCAGGGACAGGGTAAGTTTGTTTTGATGGATTTACTTTCAACATTGAGAAATAAAAACCATTAAAATATTCCAGAAACAAAAAAACATAAAAAATACACAAGATTTAATTTGAAAAGAGTAAAAAATATGATTACAACAAGAAAATTTTTATTAAAGAAATTAAACACAAGGAGAAAAATGGATGAATAGCTAGTCCCAAATGTAAACTAACAAAAACATTGGCAAACATAATCTCCTATTCCTGTGTAACACTGTCTTTCAAAATGGTCAATATTTGTTAACCTTGGCACTTTAACTCAATCCATGTTCAGGTCACAAGCTGTGTAGTAGATACACCATGTCTTCTTCTTTTGGCTGCTCCCACTGTGATGACCCCTGAAGGGAGCAGCAAGATGAAGAAGAAGATGCTGTCTACTAAATACAGCCAGAGCCGCTGCTTGCCACCAGGCAATGCAGGCAACTGCTTGGGGCCCCAGGCCAGTTGGTGGCCCTGAGGGCTGACACACTTTAAAATACAACAGTGACAGTCTGCAAAGTTTGCACTTAGGAGAGAACTGATCGCCCAAAGGGGACCCCACCTGACTGCATTCACTTCTGTTGCAAGTGGTAAGCATGATTCTGTTTATACAAACCTAATGACAACAACGAAAGCCAGTCAATGAAAATGAAGATGTGTCATCTTTCTGGGATTAAAAAAAAGAAATAAAAATAAACAAGACAGTGGTCAGTGGAGCGGTTAATTATTAAATGCTGATGGTCAAACCTTAAGTGAAAGGAAGAGACACTTAAATAATGTAACTTTGACAAGCTTAACATTATTTTTTTTGTTTACTTTGACATTTGACATTAGTTAACATTGCTAACCGACCAGCCAAGTCAAGTGCAGACAGCTGGGTGTGAGAAACTAGCAATTATAGTATTAGCATTGCTTACCTAGTCTAATTGGTCTTTGAGATTGTTACAGGAATAAACATGGTCTCTGAAATTTCTAGAATAATGTTTTACCTCTCATTTTATAGGACACCACTAATGGAAACATTTGGAGGGGGAAATCGGCAATCTGAGGAATTGAGGAAAGCTGTGTCCAAGCGAGCTAACTTTCAGGCTATGAACGCTAAGTTATAAAATTTGAATGTGGAGAAATGTAAACAACTGTATTCTAAATTGTTACAGCATAGTGTCTCCATAATTTATTGGTTTGCACATTTGCCTTGCAACTGAAAAGTCCCTGATTTGAGTCTAGGTGGGGATACAGGCACAACGTGTAAAATCAAACTTCAAATGTGGATTCATCTGATGTGGCCAACCCTTAGAAATACAAGGAAGCACCTGAAGGTGGTGTGTGTGTGTGTGTGTATTTTCCATGTCCGTAGTCTAGGCCTACTGGTTTTATGATAGTGAGTTAGTGTTTACACATAAATTTAGCCCTGTGCATTGGAACTATTACATCGACCCTATCAAAAAAAATTCAATTAAATTCAATTCAATTTTATGTATATAGCACCATTTAGCTGCATCTCTTTCTCATTCTCTCCCTCTATGCCTAACCAGAACATCCACTGAGCAATTCTAACTCTATAAAATGTAAGCTTTCAAAACAGACGTTCTAAACATGTTACTGTTATACTGTCAGATTATTGATAACAGAATGGTGATGAACACTGGATGGAGGGGCCCCAGTGAATTTTTGTCTAGGGCCCCAACAGACTCTAGAATCACCTGTGGATACATCAAAGTCCTTTGGTCATCCTGTTATATGAATGAATGTTGAAAGCTTAGAGCTGTTTTGGTGGGACCGACAGGAAAGGACAGGCTGGGACATCATCCCAGGCCACACCACTCATGAAAACAACCAGACTGCTTATTTTGTATGCGAACACTACCAGGTTTTTACAGTAGGTGTGCAACAATATCAGATTTTAATTATGCTTAACCAAATGATCAAAACCAAAGAATTTGATTTGATTTGATTATTGTAATATTTATCTATGTGATAAAAAATATTTCTATTGATTACATGATTTTTTTACATTTTTAATTTTTTTAACTGTCGTTAAACTACTGTATACGTACAAGAAAGAGGAGGTTGTCTAAAACCATAACTGTACAAAAGCTATACAGAAAGAGCAGTTATTAGTATAATATGTGTATTAACAACATGGCATCGCAATTTAATTTTCAAATATAGCTTCAAAATTAGTTTTCAGAGGGCTGCCACAGCTGTGGGGGCACTAGTGGAAATTCACTTGGATTAAGTAATTTCCCCCTGGGGATTAATAAAGTATTCCGATTCTGATTCTGATTACAAAAGTACAGTACAAAGTAAGCCATACAAAATAAATTGAATAAACTTTTAAAGAAAGTGAGGCACAGTGAGCTCAAACTTTCCAGTGTTTTGATACTGAAGCATCAAGCAAAAGTATCAAAAAACATCACATGCACACATTCACTGAAACTGACTTTGAGCTACAATGAAGAGACTATAAGTGTTCTAGCTCATGTTTTAGATTGGCCTTTATTTTTAGCATTTAGCTGCATCTCTTTTTCATTCTCTCCCTCTCTCTTCCATCTACCGTTTTATCTGATTGATGTGTCTAACATTACCTGGTTCACACTGCATGCTTTGTCAGCAGAGAAAGAGAGCGCTCATACATGCATGCATTTATGTCTGTCTTTGGCGTGCACCCTGGAGACTGCCAAGAGAGAAAAATCAAATGTCTCATACCTGATACATTGATTCTACTACGTTTGCTGATGAAGCTGAATGTTCATGGCCAAAACAACCCTCGGGCCACCTAGAAATGTCCCAGTGCCCCCAGTGGCCAGTCTGGGGGGCAATATGGGTTGTATTTTTCTGTAGTGTAGAGGTAGAGGGCAGTTTCACAGGGGGATGTCCCATTCACTGTTTGGAGCTAGGATGTCACTATACCAGAAATTTAGTAGTCAGTACCAATCACAGTAAAATTTAATGTTTCTCAATACAAAATTTGATACCACAGTTAAAAAAATATTCCCCCATGTACCTAAACATAAACTCTTTCATTATAAACCTTTGAACATTACAAAAATGGCTTTTCTGTAAAGAAAAGTACCAGCAGCACAGAACAGAATACTATGATTTATGCCCTAGTCGTGCAACAGTTTACATAGTTTGCGGCAACGATTGCAATGAATGACATCATTTTTCATTGCGTTTTGAGCTTTTTACCATTTCAAGATTTTGGGGAAAAACACCAGCACATCATAGCTGTTGCGACAAAGTATAACATTTGTTACATCATGTTAACTTAAACAGTTACATAATGATAGCCACTGCAAACATTTTAACCTATGGACCTGACTTCCCCACGGCAAATTCAGTTGTCTCAAATTAAATGATAACATGTATTTCTCGATACCATAAAAACAATAATTCTTTGGAACCAGATCTGGTCAAAGATCTGGTTAGATTAAGTGCTTCACTAAAGTGGAAGTTAATTTTTCCCCCTGGTATGAAAAGTATGGATACAGTGTTTGCATAGTATCATTTCTGAATCACTCCTTGGTCATCCCTCTTGAACTTTCATACATGACTCTTCATTGTCTATCTTATTAGGGAACCAGGTAGAGCAATCCCAGCTGCTGCAGTAGTTGCTATCTTTCCACATGTAATTTTTCCTGTGTTTGTAGGCATCCTTCTTCTTCTTCTTCTTCTTCTTCTTCTTCTTCTTCTTCTTCTTCTTCGTCTTCTTCTTTATTTTAGCTTCAATATGCAAGCATAGACTAGAACACTTTTAGGAATATACTGCTCCAGTTCTGGAAGAACCGCAACCTCACTACTTAACAGTGCATCTGGTATTTCCAGCACTAAAGAAAAAAAAAATGAAGGTATTGTCACATTTTCAGAATTTTTGTACTTAAAGATATTTTAAATATCGGTTCTGGTGACATTCCTGGTATACACTAGTATCTGTTAGCTTAGCATAAAACTTTATGTATTGACTTCAGACAGTCTCATCTTTAACAAAGGGTTGCAGTGTAACACCAAAGGCAGTGAGGAGTAACCATTCCAAGAAATAAAATCACAAATACAGTAATACTACAATAGTTCTTTACAGACAAAAAAAAAACATAAAGAAAACATGCTGATTAGACTGTATATAATGGATGGACGTAGCCTCTGGGTCTGAAAAGTGAAGCCAGTCTTCTTTCCAATGGTCAGCAAGGGGTGACTTTTCTGGATACAAAAAGCAGTTATAGCATACAGAAAGTTGTCCTACTTCTCACCTGCTTTATGATTTCAAAAAATGTCTCGTCTTTGTGATGAGTTTAAAGTCTCATTTGTAATTTTCGGTCATGATTTGGAATTGAATGGACCCAGACACACATCACAATTCAGGTAGTGCTTAGCGATTAACCAGGTTTATTTAAAAGACAGGAGTTCTTGTAGTGAACTGTAATGTGATTTCTGGTTTGGTGTGGAGAGTGGGCAGGTAGGTGAGACTCAGTCCAGAGTGTTTTTTCAGAGGGATCCAGCAGGCAGGTGGCCGCAGGTGCTAGGGAGTTTGGGTCCAGTCCTTCAGAGGACAGTTTCTGAAAAGGCTTGGCACACACGATGGAGTTTCTGGTCAAAAGACGTGAGGACAACATGAGCTTAAGAAGCAGATAAGGCATGAACTAATTCTAAGGACCTGATGTTTACCACTAAAGGTAGGTTAGCAATCTGGCGAAGGTGCTGGAGCAGAACCAAGTCTTAAATGCAGCAGGAATGAAGATGGGATGCAGGTGTGTGTCAGCCACAAGTGGAGATGATGAGCCTCTAGGTAGGACCAATCCAAGGAGGAACCAGGACACCTCAGGGAAGGGAAGGGGCAGCAGCCCACACCATGACCGTTTCAAGTCTTCTTTAATATAGTATGATATTTATTTGATAAATTGTTTTATTTAAAGTAAAATTGATTGCTTTAGGGAGTAGCCACCTTGTGACTGGCAGCCCAGTGGGACAACATAGTGTCTTCTCTGTTCCTGTTTCAAACATTCAAGATGGTGATAGCAAAACACTTCACTTGAGCTTTCAAAACAGTAGACAACAAAGCAATGGGCTGTGTCATGGTGGCTACATTTACATATTTTATACAGCTTATGTGAATAGTGAGCTTTAAAGGTGCTAAACTGGACCTTGTTACTTTAGGAAAATTCAACTTAACAGTTTCACATTTAACTAATTTACACATTTACACATTTAAGTAATCAAAAAACCCAGTACACCCAAATAAAGCAAATTTTTTGGCTTGATCTCAAAAAGTAGCACCTGATTATTCTTATTGTTGGATGAGATGTGTTAACTTTCTGGACTATTTGGCAAGATAAGTCAGGCTCACATCAAAGCAGTTCAAATATTTAAAACCCTATTCATGTCTTGTATATTTTGCCTTCAGATCTGAAAGCCAGGACCACAGAGGGCAGTGCAGTGAGGTGAACCTGGGAACGCCTGGAACAGCTGTGAGAAACCATCAGATCTGCCATTCCTCACACTTCAACAGCCAACAAGAGAGCGATTTATGATGACTGGAGAGTGAGAAAAAGAGACGGAGAAAAAAAATAGATAGACAGGGGAGAAGGAGACATAAACAGAGAGAAAGATGGAGAAAGAATGAAATAAACACAGGAAGGAATATGAGGAGTTTAAAGGAAATGTGATAAAGCAAAACAAAATGACAGAAGAAAAAGAAAAATAGGCAGGAGAAAAGGAGCAGAAGAGACAGAACAAGATACTGAAAGAGCAAGATGGCTGACCGGGAAAGCAAAGAAGAGATGTGATAGGGTTTAGACATTAAATATACTGTAAAATTTGCACAATCACAAAAGCAGCAGGTTGATTAACAATGGAACACAGACGCACAAAATGTCTCTGAAACAGACACTGACAGTGAGTTATCAGACAAGCAGGACAGCTGAGAAGATAGGAGAATAGTGCATGGCAGCCTGCCTAATGACAGGCTTAGATGCTCCAGTACATCTGTTTCTTTCAATGTGCTTTGAGGACACAGATTAAAACTGAACTACTGTCTTTATGACAAGGTCAAAGTTCAAGTAAACTACAGAATCATGTTCCAGTAGCACTAAACAAATGGAGGTGTAGTTGATATGAAGCCATCCAGGTGAGAAACACTCTCTCTTAAAGTGATCCAAACTGCTACCCCAAGAAATGAAAGATAGCTTCTTCAACAGCTCCTTTCAACATCTAAACATCCACATATTTCCTCCTGTCGCTTTCTCGCGTTCTTTCTGCTTGTCTTGTCTGCGGTGGGTTGGTGGTGCGAACACTTGGTTTATTTGGTCTTTTAATACAAGCTAACCCCTGTCCCCTGATGAGTGTGTGTGTGTGTGTTTGTGCATGTTGGTCCAGAGAGCACTCTCCCATGACAACTACGTCAACGACCCAGAGACAGTGTCGAAAGAAGACCACACCACACGGGGAGAAAGCACACAGCAATTCAACTTTAGCACATATACACTCATATATCCAACAAAGCAGCACAGCACATAGAAGAATATGTGTGTGTTTATGTGTGTTTTGGTCTTGAGGAAATCTTCAGCATGTGTTAGATGAATCCCCGGGGCTCTCATTCAACTCTGATAGGCTGGTGGGCTTGCTGTGTTTGTTTCCACAGCGACAGAGCTGTCACTGCCTCCTGCCACCCAGGTAGCGCTGTCAATCACGTTGGCTCATGGCCAACCACATGCAGGCCTCACTGCTACCAATAAAAACCCAGATCTTGCATTTAACAATGGTTGGATGATTACCAAGCAATACTAATACTATCGTGGTATAAAGACAAAGAAAACTTTTGTTAGAAATTATCCAAACATCAATGGAGCTCTTGCATCCTGCTGGGTCATCCATTTTTAAAATCCCTAACTTCCTTTTGGTGCTGCTTATTCTGTATTTAGTCATACCTTAAATCACATTATCAACTATTTACTGTCATTTTTATAACATAAACGCTCCAGAGGACATTCAAAACAGAAATACAACCACCTTTACTTTAGTTTTAATCACTCCACTTATCTTAAAAAGAAGAATTTACAAATAAACACCAGTTTCTTTACTGTACACAGGATTTGAACAAAAACGAGCAATGTACAGTATGATGGGTAGTGATATGAATTAGTTTATTGTGTCAGTTCTATGCCACAGTATGCTTCTAACACTTTGGGCTGCTTTGTTTCACAACACATCTTCTCAGTGAAAAGAAAATGTCCAAAATAAACATTTAGGTGTTTATTTTCTTTCAACTGGTCTATTAGACCAGTTGACAGATTTCATTGGCTAAAATTTCTGAAAGTTTGTAATACAAAAACATTTTTACTATATATTTGTAAATTTTACAATACATATCTTTAAAGGCTTAAAGTTTTCTCAAAGTGAGTTTTGGAAAGTCTTAGCCAACAATCTCGCCATTTTTATTTCTACCTTTTTAATTTATTTATCCTGTCAATATTTACAATTAGTAAAATTATCTGTAAAAATCTTTAAAACAAGGATTTTAAACTGGTTTTTATCAAGAATTCATATTATTATTCTGGAAAAATATACACTTTTTGACACAGCGGTGCAGTGATGAGCACAGCTGCCTCACAGCAGGAAGGTCCTGGGTTCAAATCCACCAGCGGCCTTTTTGTGTGGAACCTGCATGTTTTTTCTGTGCCTGCGTGGGCTCTGTCTGGGTTCTCCGGCTTCTTCCCACAGTCCAAAGACAGGCATTTTAGGTTAATTGGCCGTGGGTGTGAATGTGAGTGAGGATGGTTGTCTGTCTCTCTGTGTTAGCCCTGCAATAGACTGGTGACCAGTCCAGGGTGTACCCTGCCTCTCCCTGCCCCAGCCCCCTAGGGCCCTATATGGATGGATGGATGGATGGATGGATGGATGGATGGATGTTTCATTTGCATATTTAAATACACAATTTCAGAAAAGGTGTAATATAAAAAATAAATGTCTTAAAGTAACAAATCAACTGAGTAAGCTTTATTGTGATTCTTACCTTGCATATTGAAGACATGAGTCATGTGATTAAAACTTATATTATTAATCAAACATATTAATTTTCATATTTCATTTTTCATGCAGTCCCACTGTTGTAAAATTTTTGTGTACTGGCCAACATGTTACTCTGAGATAGTGCCTGCCACAATACCTTTCTTTAGATGCTACAAACATGAAGACTGGAAAGGGCGTATGAAAACTATGTTATGTGCCACTATGTGTGCCCCAAATGCTGACTAACTGATTAATCCTGTTTTAAATACTTCAAGTTTCACTTCACTTTTAAGTAAATAATTCATGAAACTGAATACCTTCCTGTTTAATGTTTGTTTTTTTTACAAAGACAACCCTGCTACTGACATAAAAAAACGGGAATGGTAATAGACAAAAAAATAGAGTCTTTCTATTTTGGAATTAAAGGTGATGAAAAGCATATGTAACACAATATAGAAGTCAGGGTCTTGCAGCACAGTGTCACAAAACCAGGACTGTCACATGTGCACAAAAATAGGCATACATGGGGTTCAGAAAAGGAAGCAGAATGAAAGAGACAAATGGCAATTTTTAAAAAGGTGTTTCAGGTTTGATGAGAGGTGTTTATACTTAGGTGTGCATGCCTATTTGTGGTCTGTGAGTGAGCAGTGTGGCATTCATTTCTCAAAATATCATGCCTGAAAACCAAAAAAAAAATCATTTTAAATGTACAGCATTTGTGTGGGGTTTTTTTTTCTCCAAAAGAATCCATTAAAGACCTCATTCATACACTGGTGGCAGCCACCTTATATGCAAAACATTGGCCTTATAATAGGGAGAAATATAAGACTGTTAAAATAAGATCAAGTCAAGAGAAAATGAAAATACCATCACTTTTGAGACAGCAAACCAGCAATCTAACAGCATCATTTTTGATGACTCTACAGACCTCCACTCTACCAACTGAGCAATCACAGGGGCTGAAATGCTTTGTGTTTGTAAAATGAAATAATCTGATCATGACTTCAGCCGTATAGAAGTGCAAAGTCAGTAATCACAAACAGCAGCAAGGTTTAACCAGATGAGACTAAGCAGAGCTAATGGGAAAGCAAATAAAAGATAATTTGCCATTTTCTCACTTTCTCAGGTGTTTTAATGTGCCACTATAAAACAACACTCTGAGAGACTCCATAACACCTAATAGCTGAAAATTGAATGTGATTGTCTAGCATGTCCTGTCTGTGATTTATCTGGAGATCAGTTTGCTGGTGTGTGTATAACACATGTGTATGTGTTTTGTGTTAATCTCCGTCCTTGCTCAGCAGTCACACACTCTGGTATAAACACACAGAGCAGTTTTTCCCAAGTGGGCTACAGTACCTCCTTCAGTATGTTTGCGTGCATGTTGGACTGAATACAGTAAAGCCTTTTCACTGTAACCACTGATCAATAATACTGATCAGAGGGCAAATCATCAATACAGCTCCATCTGCTGCCATTTGACCTGAGCAAATAAACACCATACACTGAGGCCTGACAGCAGACATCAACAGCTGCTTTGTGTAGCATTTCAACATTTAACAGCACTAATTTCAAGATATAAGGTGACGTACTTGAGATGAGCTCACACCAGCTGTGACCACACCCATCTTCCATTTAATACTAGATACAATGCTTCATATAGGGAATTACAAGTATAATACAAATTACAGGGTGTAAAACGGACAGCACAATGTTCCCTTGGCCTCTGGTACTTCTGGCAGCCTTGACTCAGTACTCATGGGTAGGACTACTCCAGTCTTCAAACTCAGACACCTGCAAAGTTTCATGACTGTATGACTGTGATGCAATTTGCCCACAGACAGACATATACACATCTGTCAAAGTAAACCACCTTTTTGCCCCAATAACACACACACACAGATTCAAAGGGTGAAAACAAGCCACGATGCGGAGGTAATTAAAGAAAGCCGTTGGAAAACACTTAAATACACCCACACATGCTGGTCTACAGTATAAATACCTCATTAATGCATTGAGCCGGATGTTGCTGTGACCTCTCTCTTTTTAGGCGTGACCCCAGAAGATGACCCTAGAGAGGGATTAGTCTCTGATACACCTAATTAACCCCACAGCACACCGCTCACAAGGAAGAATACACTACAACACACTACCCACACTACAACACCTGGCCTCTGCCAAATTTATCTTCCTTTCTTCCGTTTTTAATTTAGGTTCAGTGAGAGACTCCTTCAGTTTTCATTCATCTTCCTCAACTGAAAATGCAGAAAGAAGTACAATTTTTTTGCTGTGCCACACAGTTCTCATCACAAACCTGCAAAATCCATCTTCAAACCCAAAACAACTTAACTTTTCAAATTACCAAACCCCTTACCAAAAGGTTCCCCAGACACCCCATCCACCTTGACCCATCTGCTAATACTCCTCTGGCCCTAACTAGCCCCTTTGTAATCCCTGTGAAACCTAAACAAGCATATTTTGACTGTGGGGTTTGCAGAAAGGAAGCGGAGGTTGGATTTCCACAGGAGTTAAAAACCGACAAAAACATTCACGGTGAAATCTGCGGAAATAAGCCTGTTAACATAACACACATGCATATGCAGACTCACAAAGAGGTTGGAACAAAAAGGGATTATTGATCACATTCCATTTTAGACCTACTGGTAGAAAAATATTCAGTAATTTACTTTGGGAGATATCTGAAACAATGAATGATATAGTATTAAAGGATACAGGGATAAGATAACTGGTATAGTAGCAAGAATAAAGTAGGGAGATTCATCTAATTTACAGCCTACAACATTTAAAAAGACCCACAATATTTTGTTGAATAATTATGAGTAAATAGAAATTGTCCATTTAAAAAGATGTCACTGAATCTTCTGACTTCTGATAGTTTATTCACTCAGAATGCTGAGCATCAAAGTGTTGCCATACTTCGACTGACTGATGGATGGTTGAACAATATTTGAATGGCCCTCTCCCTGCACCTTTTCATCAACTGATTTGGGTGGCTTACTTCACAAATCTGACATTCATACCTACTTTACACATAATTTATTGATTCTCAGATTGATCTGAGAATACAGGCTAGATACGTTATTTCTTCAATTTGTCATTTTCTATATGTTTTAAATAAGTATGAGTCTAAAAATGTTGCGGCGAAAAACATTTGAACATGTGCATTTAAACTGCCGCCTTCCTCTGTGATGGGTAGCTTTTTGGTGTACAGCTATTCAGATCAGCAAAACTCTTTTGCCTTTAGTTGTGGTTAGACAATATGTCATACAGACTAGTTTGTTTTGAGCACAGTGCTTGAGAATGGGTTTTGGATTTTTAATGTAGCACAGTGGGAAATATCAAATAATAAGAATCATGACCTATACACTTACCTGCAAAGTCTTAGCATCCATTCATTTTCTGCCACTTGTCCCATTTTGAGTCACTGGGGGAAGCAGCCTGAGGAGAGAGGCCCAGACCTCCCACCTCCTCCAGCTTTTCCAAGGGGACACCAGGGGTTCTCAATCCAGCTGAGAGATGTAATCCCTCTGCCCTGTCCTGGGTCTGCTCAAGGACTTCTTCCAGGTAGGACAAGCCTGAAACACTTCACCTAGGAAAAGCCCAGGTGGCGTCTCAGCCGGCTTCTTTTGATGTGACAGAGTAGCTGCTCTACTCTGAGCCCCTCCTGACTGACCAAGCTCCTCATCTTTTCTCTTAGCAAGAGCCCAGCCACTGTTTGGGGGAAACTAATTTCGGCCAGTTGTATCCTTCTTTATAAATCACCAAAAGAGGATACAACTGTGAAACACTGTCTGTGTTTACTGGTACACAATTTAAATTTTCTCATCAAATTGAACACCCTGAGTAAAATTTCAGGTGCCCTGGTTATTTAGTTAATATCCTGGTTACGTGTTCTCACTTCCCTTCACACATACAAAACACATACACCCACACACACACAGACATGAACTACAATACATAAAGTATGTTGATTTAGGCTCAGACAATGCAATTTGACACCAAACTACAAAACAGTTGCACAGAACCAGGCCCAGTAAGAAGGTTATCACAGCACATCTCCAACCTGTTCATTTTCATAGATCGGTAGTCTGTCTAGTCAGCTTTTAGCATTTTTTTGCCTACAGATATTTATACAGCACCCATTTACTCTCACCTCATTCTGTTTGCACCTCCTCAGCCATTGCATGTTGGTAGATGCATGTGTATGTGTCTTATATTAGCTTCAAAGTACTTCTGTGTTTGCAGTGCAGAGCCATGTAACTGCGGCACCGCTAATGCTAGATGAACAGGAACGTCAAAGCGAATGGTTCTGTTCAAAGTAACTTTGGAAATTAATTCTAAAATTTTAATAAATTCACACAGAAGAGGATCTTTCATGTTATCACAAAGCAGAGACATGTGGACACTGTGTGAGAAAGCGTTAAGGTTAATTTATAGGTCTGCCTTAATTCTCCATAGAGCCTATATCACAGTGGGGGATGTTGTTTGCATTTGTGCACTGGTGTGTCTGCCTTGCTCTCAGTTTCATAAGTGAAACTGAGCTGTTCATGTTGTATTTGGAACTAATAAATCTTGAACACCAGTTACTTTAACAGCAACATTTCTGGGAAGGTGCACTTCAGGCTACGGGGTTGACGTAGTATACATTAGAATCAGAATCAGAATACTTTATTAATCCTCGGGGGGAAATTACTTCATGCTCTAGCTACCGCATGTATTTAACACAGTACTAATCAAGCTTTATAATAATAAAACAAATTGTCTTTAGGATGTTAAAAACTGTCTTCTCGTAACATTTTTGTGTGTCTGTTTCACTGTAACACACACACACATACACACAGAGGAGAGCTGCAAAACAGCAGTAGAGAATGCTGTGTTGAAATTAAATGATGCACATAGACAACAGGAGGTCCCCCGTAGTGAAGTGGCTTACACATTCGCTTCACAAGCAAAATGTCCCTGGATCGATTCCAGGTGGAGACACAAGCCCCTCTCACCATAGAGGGTTGCGTCAGGAAGGGCATCTGGTGTAAAACCTCTGTCAAATTACAAATGCGGATTAATCCAGTGTGGTGATCCCTTAGGGAAAATACAAGGGAGCAGCAACAGACAACAGGAGCCTTCAACATCACTAATTTATTAAACAGGAAATAATGTGTTGCTAATGCAACTTTGTTACAGATCACTTGTTTAACATAGGCTCTCTGAATCTATCATTGGTACACTGGAGTACTACAGTAGATACTTCAAGCTATGGCTTTGACTGCTTGTTTTGTCCTCCAGCACACGCACATGGATATAATGACCATATGGACATTTTAACAAGGTTGAAAGCGGATTTTCATTGGAGGGTGTCTTTAAAAGGGCAGGCTTCAACAGTAATACACCTTTGTCCTTCATATATAATATGTGGAATGAAGGGCACACACACAGTATGTGTGTGTGTGTGTGTGTGTGTGTGTGTGTGTGTGCCCTTTTATCTCATCATGGAGACTTATGGGTACCTCCCTACAGTTGCAACTTTTCCCAGCTGAATCATTTTGATAACTGAGTGGTTATGAATGCATGGCTTTGTCTCTATTTCTCTATAAAAAGCATATGTGTGTGTCAACTGTATGGGTGTGTGGGTGCGTTAGTATAACCCATCAACTGGGGCCAGTATCAGCTACGCAGGTGTGAGGGTGTGAAGGAAATGAAATAAACTGCCTGTGAATGCTTCAGTTTGTGCAACCTTGTGTACTTGTGAATGTGAAACTGTGCATATTAAATGTGTGAGCAAGTGTCCGAAACTGAACCTCTCATACTACCACTTATAGATATTTTTGACATCCATGCTAAAGTATTTCACACCTTTAGCAGAGTATTTAAAAAAAAATCAAAATGAACTTTTGCTTCTGTATTTCATTTTTGCATTTTGTGTGGGCTCTCTTTTAGGTAGGGGGTGGAGGGAATGAGACTATAGGAGAGAGTGTCCCAGATGGGGGAGGGCAGTGAGGACAGAGGAGCTAACTGGCTATTACAGGCATCCAGAGAGTAGGACAGATGGTTAGACAGTGGTCAGGGTTACACAGCAAAAGGCTATAAAACAGATATGAGAAAACCATGTGTGCGTCACCAAGGAATGCATATACACTGTTATACAGATGCACATATATGGACACCCTCACAATTATACATTCATGTGAACATTTGCACAGATGCATGATGAGAGGAGAGGCTTGGAAGTAAGACGAGACAAATTTTAGAACAGGATAATAAAATCACAGAAAGACAAAGATTTGAAAATAATATTAATAGGGCTGTCAAACGATTAAAATGTTTAATCAGATTAATCACAGGGCCGCTGTGGATTAATTTAGATTAATTATAATTAATACCCATTCATTATTAATCGTGTTTCATTTTGTGGGGGCAAAAAGACTCAAAACAGAAGGCAATATATACACTTAATATGTGTTTAATTTAAACTAAAGGACAGATATTGTGTCCAGATTGCAAAATAAAAATCATACAATTTGTTAGAGGTAAACTTACTGAGGCCCCAACATATCTTGAGGGTGGTTTGGCACAAGCTGGGTATCACGGTCCCCGAAGCACTTGTAAGGGAATTCCCAACTAATGTGTGCTTCGCATTGATGTGGTACTTTATGCTGGAAGCGCTTTGGTGAAATTAAATTTCCTTCCTGCATAGTGTGCAAATTACTTTATGTTGGTCACCTGTTCTGCCTCAGTTTTTTTTTACTTGAACTTCTCATCTAGAGGGCCAATATGATACATCTTGATAGAGTTGGTTCTGCCACCAGATAACATTGGTGCACCAATTCGCACCAATGGGTGTGTTGTGAATATTTTTTGGTTTAAATGATATTGTGCACATTATCAAGTTCTTTTAGTCACGCTAGAAATACTAAAAATATGGTATTCTTGTCATTTACAACAGTAAATATATAAGAAAAAGTGTTCAGTTTGTAAATGGTAATTATTTA